>VWYK01098969.1:11937-27440 GCA_013399775.1 Semnornis frantzii
CCAGTTCAAACCCATTGCCCCTTGTCCTGTCATTGCAAGACCTTGTCAATAGTCCCTCCCCAGCCTTCCTGTAGGCACCCTTCAGATACTGGAAGGCTACTATAAAGTTTCCTGGAAGCCTTCTCTTCTCCAGGCTGCAGAGTCCCAACTCTCTCAGCCTGTCCTCACAACAGAGCTGCTGCAGCCCTCTGAGCATCTTCGTGGCCCTCCTCTGGACCTGCTCCAACACTTCCATGTCCTTTCTGTGCTGGGGGCTCCAGAACTGCACACAGGACTCCAGATGGGGTCTGAGGAGAGCAGAGCAAAGGGGCAGAATCCCCTGCCTTGCCCTGCTGCCCACACTGCTCTTGATGCAGCCCAGCACACAGTTGCTGTCTGGGCTGCACTCACGCTGCAGGCTCATCTTGAGCTTTTCATCGAATCAGACCCCCAGGTCTTTTTCCTCAGGGCTGCTCTCAGCCATTCTCCACCCAGCCTGTATTTATGCCTCAGTTTAAAACTTTCCTAAATCTGCTGATTTTTTTAACTGAGAAAAGGGGGGATGAGAGAAGCAAAGGCTATAAGGGAGTGTTGATGGCTATTCTGTTTTTTCTCCTGTAGTTATTTTGCAAATACTTCTCACAAACTAATTTCTCTGCCTGTGCTTCAAGGCAAATAGGCCAAGGGTTTCCTTTGTGTCTTTAAGTGAATACTTTAGACTCCTACCTGACTTGCCTCTGAACTTATCTGTCTTACCTTCTAGGAGCAGAAGGAACAGAAGCGCTGGGTGAATCTTCTGTTCAAACATTCCATTCTCTCTGGTTAATTAACAATCAATTTTTCAACCAAGGAAAGCCAGATCAGGAAACAGGGACACTTTGGTACAATGTCCATCTGGCACAAGCCTCATCCCTTTTGCCAGTTATTTACACAAGGATTAGATGTGGATGGCTCTGATAAGATCCATGAAAGACCAGATCAAGAGACATTCCCCTTGATGAACTTCCACTCTTGCTTCAGCTTAGTAACCTCCTGATATCATGATAGAGGCCAGGAGAAGAGTCCTCCTAGAATGGAGATTTCATAGAAGAAACTAAAAGTCAGAGGTAAGTATAGAAGTTTGGAGTCACCTCCATCTATGAGGTGACACAGTTCTTTAGGAAAGGAGAAGAGGACTCCAGGCATGAGCACAAACTCTTTGAAAAATCCATAGGACCCAGGACAAATTGATGCAGCCCTGGTGGTGTGCTGCAGGTCTGTGAAACTAAATGCAGTGTTCAAGGTGAAAGACTTTTTTTTCTACCAAATTTTTAGTTTTTCATGGTGTTGGTGATCTGGGGTTGCTTTTTTTGGTTGTTGGTTTGGGTTTTTTTTTTTGTTGGTTGGTTTGGGTTTTTTGGTTGGTTGGGTTGTTTTTGTTTGTGGGGTTTTTTTGTGGGGCTTTTTGTTGTTGTTGTTTTGGGGGTTTTGTTTGTTTGTTTTGTTTTGGGGGTTTTTTGTTTGGCGTGTTTGTTTTTAAGTAACTGGCCCTCAGCCCCCACGTGAGCCAAGCCGTGAGAGGTTTGGACCATGCCCCACAGACCCAGCTCCTGACCAGCAGACTGGCTTGGCTTTGGTCCTGCTGTGTGCCAATGGACCTGCTCAGCACCTATGGGACCTGTTCCAGCCTCAGAACTCTCTCAGCCCAGGGACTTGCTGAGCGGTCTAGAGAGCGACTGCCCCTGGCTGTGGTCCTGAGCACGGCCAGCCCTGCCCACTACAGTCAGTCATCAAGGGGCTCAGCCTTGGCTGCTGAGGCCCCAACCCCATCAGTTGTCTTCTCCACTCAGCTCCCAGCTGCTTGTCACTTGCAGCACCACCAGCCCCTGCTGCTCTCGGACACTATGTCCTGTGTCGCCAATGGAAGCATCCAGAGCTGCCTGGAATTCTAGGCTCAGTTTATGCCTTTTCTGAAAGAAAACAAAAACCAAAACCCTAAAATGAAGAGCAGGGAAGCAGAAATGTGTGCTTCCCCCCTAACAAAGCCACTGAACATTTCTAAAGCTGCCCAGTGGCACAGGAGGAGAAGAGATTGCTGTGAGGGCAGACGGATGGGGAGACAGGATGAAGAAGGAGTGGGCTCCTGTTTTGTACAGGAAAACAATGATAGAACGGTGGTAAGAGGTTGCTTAACCATCTCAAGCAAAGGTCAGCTCAGCAAGAAAAAGCACACCTTCTTGTTTAAACAAAAGGCAAAAGGAATACCAAAGATGAGAACAAAGCTTCTGCCCAGCTCTGTTACTTCATTCATCTTGATGGGCTTTCATAGATACAATTATAAACTAATTGCACTTTTGGTCCCTGTCACGGTTTCTTCCCTAGTTTGAAAGGAACAATGTGCTACTTCCTAGCTGTTACAAATTCCCTTGTCCTTATTACCTAAAGAACTTGAACTTGTAGTACACTTAATTAAAACACACAAGAAATGCAAGGTGATCTAAAACACAACAGAGCAGATAAGACAGTGCCAAGTATTTCATTTCCTTTTGAACGATGGAAATTCAAATTATTAGTGTAGGGAAACTATTAAAATTTTATTATCAGGAAAACACAGCTGCCAGGCAAATTTAACTGAGAAAATTCTGTTTAATACCCATCTTTCCTATGCACAAGAAGCACAGCCAGCTAGTTAAAGCTGCCTTAGAGTACACCTTTCTAGTTTCCACCCTGAAACCAAGAGAGTTCTAAGCTTTCCAGTCAGGTGGCTACAGTGTTTGCATGAAGGTTCTCTGGAAGTGGCTCTCTGTACACTACAGCCCCCGCAGCTCCAGTGTTTAACTGCTTGCATCTACTCAAGAACAAACAAACAAAACAAAACAAAAAAACCAAAAAAAAAAAAAAACCAAAAAAGCCTGTGGTGCTTTTAGAGCAGGTCTCTCTTGAGGTTAGTCTACTGAAGATTATCATTAATGTTAGTCAGATGTACTGTTATTCATGCTAAATGTTTGCAAAATAATCATTTAAACCCCCCCAAATTTAAAAAATCTTACCTAAAGCTCTTCTAATCTAGACATTGACTAAATACTTTTTAACATTTAATTATTGTGGTTTTGAAAACGTTGTTTTCTGTAAATCAGAATTTCACAGCTCCTGTTAGTTTCTTAGGAACAGTTCTTGCTGATGCTGCTGAGTGATCACTACAAGCTCAACACAGGGAAGATTTTACTACAGTGCTAATCAAACACTTTACATCCCAGGACTTAGCAGTTCTATTCTCTCAACTCACAAGCACAAGGCTTACACAGGCTAACCACTTAAAACTGTCCTGCTCTTGTCTGTGTATCTTGCACCTGCACAATCTCTGGGACAAGAATGACAGTTTCAGCCCTATGGAGTGTGTACTGCAGCCACTCGACAAGCTTCTTTCTCAGCAGCACCACAGAGGCAAGACACAACATCTCACTTTAATAACAATACCTGCACTTATGACAAGAGCAGCTCCTTTTCTGTGGTCCAGTTCACCTTGACACAAGACACATTAATGAGAAGTGAGAAGCGAATCAGAAAGGCTTTTGTGCTTGTTAATTCCACCCCTCCCTTGCTCCCCAGCTGAATTCTGAAGTGAAAGGCAAGCATAAAGACAGCCAACTGAGTCCTGGGCTGCATCAAGAGATTCCATCTCTGGTGCTCCTGCCCACTGACAGCTCAACCTATTCAGCAGTTAGCATCTCTTGCCCTCCAGGCCAGGCTGTTCCTTAGCCACAAACTGCCATTGCTGAGTAGTTATAATTTGAATTTCCCCTTCCAAATACTTCCGCTGTAACTAAGCTACCTCTGCAGTTTCCCCTTTTCCCTCTAAGACAGCTGAAGTTGTGTCTCTTTCGCACAAAAATAAAAATTATTCCAAATGACAATTGCAAGTGTCACATTTCCATAAAAAGGAGGGAGAGGCTTTAGTTACCAGAGCAGGCAAATCCAGTTTGCTCCCCCAAAACCAAATCATTCTCATTGTTTTTCATGACCTCCCCCAGTCAATTCCTCCTACTTAAGTGGCTCTTTATGTTAGCCACTAACGCAGTTCCACCTCCCAGACAAGTGTTGACTCAAGTTATATCCACCTTGTTCATACACCTGCTGTGGCAGATTCAGGATTGATTCCACTAAACGCTAAATTTTATGTTCTGGCCTCACAACTGCGCACAGAATTACTGTGTTGATTTTGTGTCATTCTCAAGTGAAAGAGATAAACTGAAGAGAGGATCAAGTTTACCCAAAAGGTCCCCTGAAACATGCAAGGAGCTATTTAAGATCAGACTGTTGAAATACATTAGGTTAAAGCTGCTCAAATGGAAACCATTTAAGTTTTGATCTAGACAGATTTCCAAGAACATACACACAGAGACCACAAATTGGGAAAATTATGTTCTACCCTTCTCCCCATTAACAAATATGGTTTTGGAGAGGGTGTTTTGGTGCAAACACCGACTGAAGAACGCACCACTCCATTAGGCCAAAACTGTTCAGCTGAGAGAGCGACAGAACAGAAAATAAGCTGCTGGGGTATACAGGAAGCAACCAAGTCACGGGACTTCCCATAGGCTTTCTAAAGTGCACAATAGTAAAGGAAGCAGATGCTGGGGCGTCAGCAAGGTTGCAAGGTCTCTTGTCTTGGGCGGAGCAGAAGGCAGAACCGGAGCACTGGAAAGGAATGAAGTGCTAGAGGAAAAGGCTTGAAGCTGTGAGTAAAGGCACTGCTGTTCAGTTGCGGGCATGAGGTTTGCATGTTCTGGTGAACTCTCAAGGCTACATGCCGTCAACATGGGCTCCCATTATGCTCTTTCTACATAACAACTGAGAAATGCCGAGGTGGTGTCTCTCTGCTCCACAGAGTCCAGCGAAGGGCTAGGAGGGTGATTAGGGGACTGGAGCACTGTCTGATGAGGAGAGGCTGAGGGACCTGGGGCTGCATAGTCTGGAGAAGAGAAGGCTGAGAGGGGATTTAATAGATGTTTATAAATATCTGTGGGCTTGGAGGTGAGGAAGGGGACAGGCTCTGCTCACTTGCTCCCTGCGATAGAGATCCAAGGAGCAATGGATGTGAGCTACAGCACAGCAGTTTCCACCTCAACTCAACTTCTTTACTGTAAAGGTCACAGAGCACTGAAACAGGCTCCCCAGAGGCTGTGGAGTCTCTTCCTCTGGAGGCTTTCAAAGCCTGTCTGGATGCATTGTTCTGTGCCCTGAGCTAGATTGTACAGTCCTGATCAGGCAGGGTGGTTGGTCTCGATGATCTCTTTGGGTCCCTTCCGACCCCTGACATCCTGTGAGTCTGTGAACTGTTACAGGCAAAATGGATGAGAGTGGTTTGTAAAGCTTCACAAAAAACAAAACAAAACAAAACAAAAAACCAATCCAGTTACTAAAAGCAATGCTCTTGTTGTGTCTAAGTTAGAGTAGGACAGCTTGCAGTGAAGCAGTGTGTTCTGGTTTCTAATTTGTACTGCAAGTGGTATCAACCTTGACAGGCAGAGAAGTTCCAAAGCTGCTATTGTACCTTAAAACTCCTCTTTTAAAGAGGACATTTTTCAGTTTCAGAGAACACTAAACATCATCTTCTGTAACAGAGACCACATATCAGACATGCTGAAAGTGTGTGGTCGTTTGCTTAACACTGGAATGTTGTCTTAAAAGAAGTGAGGCTTTGCCAGCAGATATTTACTTGAACGAAAGACAGCACAAAGCAGTACTCAGTGCAATCAGTATGTTTCCACTCTCTGTGTGTAATCCTTTTTCAGAGTGGCAGTGGCTATTTCTGGTCATAAAGTACTGCTCTAACAACAACTGAAGTGTTGCATTTTTAAACAATCCCATCTCAGTCAGAAAACAAGAAACAGCATTTTCAGTCACCTCGATTTGTGGACATAAGCTAATGGTTGCAGCCTGTGGATTCCAAAAGAGAGGGAAAAAACCTGAACTCCAAAGCACAGTTTGTATTTAGGAACTGATGCTATCCTTTAATTGGAAAATTCATCTATCCACTCATCTCCTGCTGAGCAGGTCAGGATGAAAGACAGAAATGGGAAGAGTGTTAGCAAGCACTGAAAGTTTCCAGAAACCAAATTCTTTGAGGAGAAAACAGCAGGTTGCTTAAACAGACTGTACAAAAATCTTTGTGTCTACAGTTTTTGTAGGCTTATGCCAAAGGGATTTGTGTCCCAGGTCGGGAACTATAGGGTTAAAAAAGTCCTCTTGGGACTTGAAGATTGTTATTCAATCCCACAATTCTGCTATCTCTTCATAAACTCACAGCAAGGCCAGCTTGTTCTCTTTTCCTCCCCCTCCAGCCTTGTGCAGGCAGGAGCTGTGTTATCGGGACAAACATGTAAGGATAGGGCCTGGTTGCTGCTTTCAGAGGCTGCGCTTTGTTCTCTTGCATGGCAGAGGCATGAGGCAGGGGCGGGGAGGATTGGAGCACTGGGGATAACAGATTTCGTTTTGGGTTGGGGGAGAATTCAGAGGGTTCGCTTATGGATTCTCTATCTGCTTTGTAATTTCTATCTGTAACTCTCTTTCCAAATATAATTCTGGATTTTTCTCCAATTCGTTTGAGAGCTTCACTCTGTCAGCTCTTTAAACCTACGACAGACTCGCTTTTCTCTTTAGTGCCCCCAACCCATTTTAATCACAGTCACCATTCATGCCCTAAGAGCCCTCTGGTTTCTAATTAAAAAAAAAAATGCTAGTTTACTCCTTTCCAGACCAAGTGGATCCCAATGCTTTCAGCATGTTAAAACTGCTTGTTGTTGGTCTGAGCTGTGAGGATGAATTTGCATTGCCCAAATTGGGTAAAAGATGCACAGCAAGTCCATGAAGAGAAACGGCATTGGAAGTCTGTCTGCATGTAGCTATGCAGACAGACAGCAGAGTTTCACCCATGAGATGCAAGTGTTGTATCTTACTATTTGGATGTGTTAGTTGAAAGCTAAGCAAGACAAAGGATAAGAGTCAGGATCGAGGGAAAGAACTGCTGTGCTGTTTAAGTCATTCAAAATAAGGAGGTAGTTATGTTAAACAAGTAAGTAACATAAGCTACTCTACTTTTACAACCTTACTGAGGCTCCTGTACTTTGTCCTTGTTACACATCTCTTGACTTTTGAACCTGCTCCTACCTCTGCAAAGGATTGTGGTGATTCCCTCTTCTTACAGATTAATTCCACCTCCAAAGTGGGGAGGGAGAGAAGAGGAGGGGTGTGTGCAATGGTGGATTAAAACCAAGAACTAGAACTTGAACTGACTATTCCTCCATATCATTGTTGGCTTCTTTTTCTTGTGTGTTTTTTACCCCTGAAATCTTCTGTAAGCATTTTTCACTTCCACTTCTCAATTAATGCTCATACAAAAAAAAAAAAAAAAAGAACAAAAACCAAAAAACAGGATTCTCTATTAGTAATTGTGAATCGTTTCAAATCTAAGCATAAGAATAACAGTGATTACTGTAAGAGATTTGGTGCAAGCTGGTAACCTGCTGATGCAGCTCTACTTGTCTATAGATCGTCCTATATTCAATGCAAATATCATTGCTTAACAACTAGTGACCTAATGACAAAATGCATATTTGCATTATATTAATTAACTAAGGAGGCAGAATTAGAAGTACCAAAGGCAGATGAGGAGACATCTTCTGCAGAAAACTTTGTGAGCACATTACATAACTATTCTGCACATGAGCTGGGGAGGATCCACAGCTTGTGTGGTTGTACAGACAGCAAGATTTGAACTTCATGGAAAGGGTCATTAAACATTACTGGGTAGTTAAAATAACTTCCTACATTTTCTTTAGGCCAATAAATGAAAAGGAACTTTTGAGCAACATGCTGGATTTGCAAATTACACCAAGCAGCAGCACTTTTCATCACATTCTTCGAACCTACCACTCTGAAGGCAGAATAGAGCTGTAACTAAAGTGGCAGTTTTGTCTGTTGAAAAGCAGTTAATCAGCTGAGATTGAGTGTATACAAGAGGAAAGCACAGTACAGACAATGATTAATTGCTTTGATGTGTTGTCCTGATGTCTCGCATTTTATCACGTCCTCATGACTGCAAGGTTTGGTTTGCTTTTAATTTGATTTCAATCTGCAATCTTGATGGCCTAAGCATGTGTAAGCACTGTGACTCTATACTGAAAACCTTCACTTTGTAGAATGATTTGGTAACATCTTGACAAAGTTAAAATAGTTCAGTTGTGCATGCAGTCCCAGGGGAGGTTCACAGTATTCACACATGTGGTCCCAGTAAAGGTTCACGATAGTCACACAAAGCCCAGCTGAAATCAGCTGCTGATGTAGAACTTCAGTCTCACACTGGGCATCTTTAGCGGCAAAAGCAATTTGCATTTCAGGTAATCACAACCACCTGAAGAACTGACGAGGTCATCCTTTTCAAACCTCTTTTATTGGATGATATTGAATGACTTAGAATCTTGTGAGGTCTTGAAAATACTTTGTTTGGGACTTGGGAATCAAGACACTGAGAGACTGTCAAAGGATTAGTCCTGCCCATTACAAAAGAACGCAATTTGAATTTGTGTTCACAGCTCTTAATTTTAGGAAGATGAGAGGAAAGGATACCTCCCTAGTTTGACGAGAGGAAAGGATACCTCCCTAGTTTTACGAGCACCTCAGAATACCAAAAGGTAAAGTTTGGGAGTTTTCACTAATATAAAATGTATTCGAAGTGGTTCAGATTGCACTGTATTGCCATGACTGCACATCGAACCAGCTGACACTGTTGCACTGAGCCCACCTGTAAAACACAATAAAGAATGAGGAGACTCCAGAGAACGTCTCCGGTTCTCCTTCAATTCTGCACGCAAAGCCAGGTCTTCACTCTAAAGTTTGACATATCAAGACAGTAACTACTGTGTTCAGGAGAATGCAGCCCTATACAAAATTTCCTTCTTTTTCCACACCACTGACAGTGTGCTTTGTTCTGTCTCTCTTTTGTTTTAGAGTAAGCAAAAAGAAGACTGAGTGTAATGGTCTGTTAAGTCCCACATTGAGAAATGTGGCAATGCTGCACTGTGGAAAAAGGCAAATTTGGGCTCTTCTTGCATGCATTCTTATTTTTGCAAGCGTTTTCATCTGCTACTTTAAAGATCTTCAGCTACAGAATAATATAACAAGAAAAATCTTCTCCCAGGCTACTACTACAACAGCTACAGCAATCACCAGTCCAGTGATTGAACTTTGTAGAGGAAAACCTGCTCAGAAATCAATAACACCATTAAAAGATAACAGAACTTTTATTGTATCCCCTTACTTTGATAACAGAGAAAGGAAACTCACTCGTGTGATTGGGATTGTTCACTATGAGGCTGTAAAAGAATTGTACTGCTGGTTCTGCTGCCATCCCCATGGAAAGATCTATGTGTCCAGAGCAAATATTGATGTTCACTCAGACAGGTTTGAATTCCCTTATGGTGCAACGGATATCACTTGCTTGGAACCTGAAAACTGTGATCCCACACACGTATCCATTCACCAGTTTGCACAGGGGGATATTGACCAGCTGCCAAGGTTTGAAATTAAAAACCGCAAGGCTGAGCCCTTTCCTGTGGACTTCACTGTGTGCATCTCCACCATGTTTGGAAACTACAACAATGTCTTGCAGTTCATCCAGAGCATGGAAATGTACAAGATCCTTGGGGCGCAGAAGGTGATGATCTATAAGAACAACTGCAGCCACCTGATGGAGAAAGTCTTGAAGTTTTATATGGAAGAGGGAATTGTTGAGATAATTCCTTGGCCGATAGACTCATACCTCAAGGTGTCTACTAGGTGGCATTATTCCCTGGATGCCAAAGACATTGGCTACTATGGACAAATCACAGCGCTAAATGACTGTGTTTACCGTAACATGCAGAGGAGCAAGTTTGTGATTCTTACTGATGCTGATGAAATAATTCTTCCACTTACGCACCCAGACTGGAAAACAATGATGCAAAGCCTTCAGCAGGAAAACCCAGGGGCTGGCGTTTTCCTCTTTGAGAATCACATCTTCCCCAAAACTGTGTCCACTCCTGTGTTCAACATTTCGTCCTGGAATGCTGTGCCAGGAGTTAACATACTGCAGCATGTTCACAGAGAACCTGACAGGAAAGAGGTTTTCAATCCCAGGAAAATGATAGTTGATCCACGAAAAGTGATTCAGACTTCAGTCCACTCTGTCCTACATGCTTATGGCAACAGCGTGAAGGTTCCCATGAATGTGGCCCTCATTTACCACTGTCGGGTGCCCCTTCAAGCAAGCCTTCCCAGAAAATCCCTCATCAAGGATACAACACTGTGGAGATACAACTCATCATTAATCATGAATGTTAACAAGGTGCTACAGCAAACCGTGCTGTAAGCTTGAGGGAGGGAAAGGTGGAGAGCCAGTGTATGGTGGGGAAGCAGAGGATGTCGTTTACAGGTCATAGTAAAATCTCATCCACATGAAATTTACATCTTGCAGAGATTTAGGAGAACAACCCTTTTGTGCTGTACAAAGAGAAATGCTTTGGATTTTTAAACTTAATAAAGGCATCCAGGAAATGGATTTTCAAATAAAATTATCTGAGCCAAGAAGGGCAGTTGAGGCCCACTGTTTGCTGGAGATGCTTGTATGTGGTTGGAGAGTGCCTGATAACATCATTTTATGCAGCATATACGCAGTAAACTTGTGTGCCATATTTCTTATCAGGGATACATCCCCCTGGAGATAAATTAAGCATCTTGGGCTCTGAAAGCCACCTAGGCTGGGAATGCTACTATTTTTTAAGCGGAATAATGAAATTTCAAGGTGCTGCAATGGGCACCTAATGTTTCTCCCCAACAAAATACACTGTATATGTGAGATAATTTCTTACTCACAGCAGCAAAAGTCTGTAACTCATTGTCTTCAGCACTGCAAACCCCCCACCCCAGAATCAGTACAAACACCAATGCTACATTTTGCAGGAACACCTGACGTGGCATTTTGGGACATGGTTTAGGGGGGCACGGTGGTGCTAGGTTTATGATTGAACTTGATGATCTTAGAGATCTTTTCCAATCTGAACGATTGATTCTATGATCGTAATTCTGTGACTGGAGCGGCAGCTGCCACCTCCAAATAAAGCCCAAGCACTGGTGCAAACGCCTGGCCTTTAGCGCGATGTGGCTACCCAATTCCCCTGGACTTTCTCAATGATTGCTTTACGTTTGGCAAACGCAGCTGCTCGCTCGCGTTCCTCCATTCCACACAAGCGCAAAGCCTCGTGGGGCAGCCGGTACCAGCGCGCTGGCAACCCCGCGGGCCGGACCGGTGCATTTAGACTCCAGCCCCTGGCCAGCGCTGTGTCCTTCCCGTCGTGCTGGTTTGGGTGCCGGAGAAGGGGTTGGGAGGTTTCCGGTGGCGCCGGCTCGCAGGCGCTGCCTGTGCGGAGCTCCGGCAGCGGGAGTGTCTCCGGTCCCCTGCCCTCCCCGAGGGCGCAGGGCAGCGGGCAGGCTGCTGCTGGCAGGTTCGTCTGGTCAAACTGCTGGGAGCAAGGAGGGTGTCGGGAGCCCGCATCACTCGCAGAAGAGGCTGGACGGGCTCGGCAGTTCATTCGCACTCAGGAAATAGCAAATTAGACATTGGGCAGCCGTAGCGTTCATTACGTTTCAGGACTCGTGCTAAGTGCTTCTGTTCAACCGCAGAGTTAGAGAAGGCAGCAGCGCCCTGCCGAGCGGCTTCGGCGTGTGCTCTGCCTTAGCCCCGGGAGGCAGCTGAGCCCCACACAGTTCCTCCCGCCCTCCGCACCCCCCAGTGAGATGGTCAAGGTAAAAGCGAGAACTCGTGAGTCGATAAACACAGTTTATGACGCAGAGCTCCGTGCACCAGCAAAGCAAATGAAGGATTTGATTTACTGCTTCCCATCAGCAGGTAGGTTTGGTGGAATTTCCAGGAAGGTAAGCCAGCGTCACGTGTAGCACTGACTTGAGAACTCAAGTGCCACACTACCACACCTCCGCCCCTTCCTCCTCTCCCCCCGGCTTTGAGTGCTGAGCTTGGTGTCATGTGCGGAAGCGGCTTTGGGTAGGTTTGGTCCAACAGTCTTCAGCTGAGCCCCCTGCAAGCTTCCTGTGCCACCCTGCTCCTGCGGGGAGGGGGACCAGCGTGGGAAGCCGAGAAGGCTTTGGCACTGTGTAAGCACTGTCCGGCAACAGCTAAAACGTCTCTGTGTTTGGAACGCTCTCTTGGTCACAGGTCCAAACCACAGCAGCCTAACTCAGTCCCAGCTAAAACAGCTGCAGTGTGAAAGGCAGAAAATCAAACCTACAGTCTTTTAAGTCTTCTTGTGCAATTTTTATTTTGCCTGATTGGTTTCTTTGCCTAGGTCACAAAAACTAGTTGGGAAAAAACACGCAGAGCATAGAGGAGAACTTTGTCAAAAAGTAAGCTGAATTGCTGGCAGCGGCTTCTTAGACTCTGGATAAACCAAGGTTTAGGCTCTACTACTGATTCCAATACCACATCCTAATGACTGAAACTTTGCAGTCACTTCTTGTTGCTTGCAACATATCCTCACCCTGGCTTGTGAGATAGAGCAATAAACTGAGTTGCCCAAAATTAAACTCAGCACGATTGCAAATACATCTCCAAAGAGCAGCACAGGAGGACTTGCAGTTATCTCAATGCAAAAAAAAACACCCTACGCAGGAGGACTGGCAGTTATCTCAATGCAAAGAAAACACCCTGCACAGAAAGGCCACAATGCAAAGAACCTGTGTGGGAGGTTAACAATGGCTGAGGAACAGCTCTAACTAAATTAGCACATTGCTCCACCTTTTATGAAGGACAGTGTTAATTGTGGAGGGTTAGAGCAAGATGATTCAATAGAAGGTCTGAAAATAAAAGTTGTAAAACCAACCTTCCAGTTGGAAGGTGGTACTGAATAATTTTCTCTTTCAAAAATTATAAGACAAGCTATTGGAGAACCTGCAATGGGTGGTTAGTAAACGAGTCAGTGTAGTGTAGAGTCAGTAGTGTAGTGTGTGTGGTACAGTGTAGTGGTAGAGTGTGGCAGCGCATGGTTTAGGAAGGGGGAAAAAAAAAATACATGAAAGTTTGTAAGGACAGCCTTGCCATACATATATGATTTTAGAGTATAGATTTTAGAAGAGCTGTAACAAAAGAATCAGGGAGAAATGTGTGTAATTTGAGGAAGCTGATCTAATGAAAGATGTCCCTCCTCACAACAGAGTGGAACTGCATGAGCTTTAAAGGTCCCGTCCAGACCAAACCATTAAATTCTCAGACAAGACCTCTTTACTATGATTTTGCTGCAGAAGAAAACACATTGTGTAACAGCACTTGGCTGAAAGGCTGGGTAGATGTCTTAATCTCTGTCTGATGACAAGCTCAGATGTGTCTGTGCAGTGTGATGCATCTGTAAAAAATCTAACCCAAGCCTGTGTTGAGAAAGAAGACTTCCAACAATGATGAGAAAATTTCCATCCCTGTCATGTAGAAAGGAGCAGAGGTTTCTGGTGTTCTGTGCTAGAGGTTAATTGAAACTGGGCCAACTACAGAAGCAACTGGTCACGGAAGAGTGGTATTACAGCAGCCTGGCTTGTTCAAAGGAAAAAAACCCGAAGTGTGATGTAAAGTAGCTGCTGATACCATTAACTAAATTTAGTATTAAAGCAAATCTGCATAATTTGTCTTGTGTTCTGCTTGAATAGTAATTGGAATTAAAAGAGACAAACCCAGAATTAATTATTGCTGCTGTTATTGTTACAAAATAAACTCTCTTACATATGCTGGAAGCGTATTTTTGAAGTTAAAAGCTTGCCAAGTAGTCTCTATAGCGAGGTTATATAAACACGATGTTCCTAATTCATCTGACTTTATGTATTTTCTGCCTGCATGTCTGTGCTGTTAATTTCAGGGGATCAAAATTCACGAGTTGCCTGTTGGGAAAAGAATAAATTTAATTCCTCAATTAATTACATCTCTCTTTGAAGGTTCTGGATTCTGCTGTGTCTTGAGTTCCGTGTTTTGCTTTCTTTGCTTCTAGAACCTGCTGCTGGTTCATCTCTCTCTCACTGTGCCTCATCAGAATCTGTGTGTGCCTATTTTAATTAAGCCTATAGTATGTCACTAAAAACTGATTGTCCCCCACAATGCAGACATGTAGGATATTTTTCTATCGAGTTTGTGTGAACTGCGGATAATATCAACCTGCAGGATTCATTTCCAGAAGGAAACTTAAGCAGCCTTAAAAAAAAAAAACAAAAAAAAAAAAAACCCAGAAAAAACCCAATGTTGGTTTTGCTTCAACAACCACATACTTGAGTTTGTAATTTACATTAGCTTCTGGGGAGGCAACAGTATGGTTTGCTTAAGAGAAGCAAAACTCGTTTTTCTGGTGGGTGTGGCTGCTGTTAAGGATATTAAGGAACCCCAGTCCCATCTAGAATAAAAAGTGCCAGCCCGTGTGTTAGGTATCATACAAGTGGGGGTTTTTTCCCCCCTTAGTATTGACCTGTATTGAACAATTCTTGCAGTTTATCTTAAAAGAAAAAAAATGAAGTTTTTATCTGGTTAAATATTTTGTAGATGATACTTTAGGACAAAATTAAATGGAGGACTGAACAGAACTTCACTCAGCTGTCTGCTTTAAAAGGTACTTTTTCCTATCCAGTGTTCACTCTTTAAACTACAGTTGGAAAGTTATTTGTTTTGTTGTCTGTTACTTATAGCTAGCAAAAGCAGAAGAGAATAAATAAATGTAATAAATTAATGGTAATTAATTGCATCAATAGGTAGTTAATTAAAAAAAAATGATCTGGCTAAATAATTTGTAGATGATACCTTAGGACAAAATTAAATGGAGGACTGAAGAGAACTTCACTCAGCTGTCTGCTTTAAAAGGTACTTTTTCCTATCCAGTGTTCACTCTTTAAACTACAGTTGGAAAGTTATTTGTTTTGTTGTCTGTTACTTATAGCTAGCAAAAGCAGAAGAGAATAAATAAGTGTAATAAATTAATGGTAATTAATTGTATCAATAGGTAGTTAATTAAAAAAAAATGATCTGGCTAAATAATTTGTAGATGATACCTTAGGACAAAATTAAATGGAGGACTGAAGAGAACTTCACTCAGCTGTCTGCTTTAAAAGGTACTTTTTCCTATCCAGTGTTCACTCTTTAAACTACAGTTGGNATTAACTATTATTTAATGTTAACATGCTCTGATCCTTCTTTAGTAAAAACTGTTTATTCTGTAAGACTGAAAAATGTTTTAAGCCATAAATAGATGAGATTGAGGAAAAAATGTTAAATGTGACCTGCTCTGTGAGGTAAGAAGGCTAAAATATACAGCAGCCTAGAAATAAGAATGCCCAAGGGGAACAATTTGTCTGAGTTCAGAGTGTTGAATAAAAAGACTTAGAAGATTTAAGTTGGTCTCAGTCACCAATTGCCAGCAGAAAGTTGTAGGACAGCAGCAGGCTCTGAGCATGTTTTTGCAGTCCTGCTC
>VWYK01098978.1:9681-40317 GCA_013399775.1 Semnornis frantzii
CACGGGTAGGGGGCATCAGCACCGGAGGGGTCGACACCGGCACCGGGAGCGGGGACCGACGCCGAGAGAATCCTCGAATCGTTTCGGTTGGAAAAGGTCTCTAAGCCCATCGAGTCCAACCATTGACCCGGCGGCACCGTGGCCGTTAAATCCCAGCACCGGGAGGGTGGACGCTGGCACGGGCGCGGGGTGTGGACACTGGCATCAAGGGGGTCACCTGCGGGTGGGGAGGGGGCGTGCCGGGGGTAGCAAAGGGCAGGAGCAGTGCCCGCAGCTGTCTCCCACCCCCGCGCCTTCCCCGCCCGCTCCAGCCCCCGATTAAAATGCGATCTCGGGGGCGTGGGGGGAGGCGATGGCGAAGGCTCCCGTGCCGTGTGTCTGCCGTACTTTATGGAAGTCACCAACTATCGCTGCGCTGCATCAGCCATCGCTGGGAGCCGCCTGGCAGAGCAGGGTGAGACTGGGCAGCTCGGATTTGGGCTTATTTACTTAATGGAGATGTGCTGGCAAACAGATAAATGGGCGAGGATGCCAAGTCTGTGAGTCTGTGGAGTCCAACTTGGGACCGTGGATGAGAGGAGGATGCTGAGGGGCTGTGGAGACAGGACCAGTAAGGAGCTGGGCATGAGACACCAGCAGGATGAGGGAAAGTGGTGGGAAGGAAGAGGGAGAAGAGAGGGAAGGATTGGTTCGAGCCTGAGTTATTTATTGTACTCCTGAATGCAGCTTCCTGCCCTGGATGCGATGTTGTTGGCTGCGAGCTTGTGATGCTGAAGGAACAGCTCGGTCGCTTGTTCAGGAGAAGCAACCTCTCTTGCATGGTCCCCGCCTGTCCGAGAGCCAGGGACACGGGGGCAGCTCCGGGAGGGACCAGTGAAGTTCATCCCCTACTTTTCCCCCCTCCGTGCCCCCCTTGCCACCGCTGGCACATTGGCATGCAGGGTGGGCTCTGCTGTGTATTTAACGGCTCCGTTTGCCGCTGTCTCTCTGCTCATGCCGCCCGCCGCCAGCCTCGCCCCACAGCCTGGCACCAGCTGGGTCCACACCAGTGACTCCCCGGGACCCGGCGCCGTTTCCAGCTGGTTTTAGGCAGCGAGAGCAAAGCTCCGAGTGGTGCTGGAAGGGGAGGAGGCAAAAGGCAGCAAGCTGAGGAGAGAGGCAGGGAGAGGCTCGGTCTCGGCAGTGATGAGGAGAAGCTGTTTAGTCATCTCTCGATATAGACTTTCCCGGTGATGATCACATTTGCTGATTGCCTCTGACTGCTCTGGGAGAGGGAGGCAGAGGCAGGCAGCACACTTCACCTTTTCTGCTGAGGAGTGACTGCTCCCCCGTCCTTCCAGTTCCCCACAGCCAGCCCTGCTTTGGGTGCCGAGAGTCTCTTTCCTTGCCAGGTAAGGCATTGCCGCAAGCCGCCAGGATGGGCTCCTCTGGGCTGACTGGGAGGGAGGGGAGAAGTTTGCATGCCTCTAGCCTAAGCCTGTTGCTTTTGCTCCTAAATCTCTGCAGTGCACCGAGGGAGGGAATGTTTTGCAGAAAGTTTTATTGCCTGGTGAGGTCGTGAAGGGAGAGGATGTGCCTGAGGGGGGGATTCAGCTTCGGCTGACATATTTTGCTTGCAAACACATCTCTGCTGCTTGAGCCTGACCCAACAAGGGCAGGAGAGGACAGAATGGATGATCCCAAAGCTCTGCACTCCCTTAGCTGTGTCTCACCCAGAAACTCACAGTGTGTTTCTCTGTGGTGCACTAAACCCTCCCTGTCTGCTTCTGGGAAGGGAAGAGCTGGGAGAGTTTGGGTTGGTTTCTGCTTTCCGGAGACTCGGAGCAGCATTTGCTAAGTGTGGCTTTGCTGTGGGAGCTGGTGGGGGTAAGAACCCATCCCTGTATTCCTTGATCTTTTGGGTGAACAGAAGTAGCTCTGCTCCCTCAAGTTTCCCTCTCAAGCTTTACTGCCCCAGCCATGCCTGTCAGGGGTCGGCTTGAAACCACAGTGCCCAGCAAGCAGCTGCAGCGCAGGCAACCTGCGGAGCCAGCGGTGGCCAGGAAAGGACTGGGATGGGGGTGCCTGGAAGGGCTGCAGGGGCTCATCCCACAGGTTTTCCTTCCAAATTTGCTGCCACCACTTCACTGTCCTTGTAATTATCTACAGAAACCAGGTTCTGTTTCCTATAGCTGCTGACTTTTCTCAGTCAGAAGGAGGTGAATCCTTTTATGCTGTGTACCAGACCTTCTGGATACCAGCAGGAGAGTCCTGACCTTTGTTAACTAATTCCTTTCAAATTACATGAAGAAATTGCTGTAATTAAAATTAGGAATATGCATACAGCTAAATATGCACTTGCTAGAATCAAACTCTGGCTGCTTGCTGTGCCAGCTGAAAGAGACTCCTGACTCTACACTACATTTTGAGCCCAGGCAGTTGCTTTCCAGGCTGAAGAGACTGCTCAGCTGTTTGCAGAACCCAGGCACACAGACAAGGAGGATTCTTTCCATCTTCTCTAGATAAACTTCAGGGCTGTTATTTTTTTTCCTCACTCAGCTTAGTTCATACAGCTCTGAGTTACAAATCCAGTCCTGGCTCCCTCTCAATGTCCTGACCCCTGCTCTGGGCAGCGGTGGACTTCCAGGGGCTCGTGGACAAACAAAAGCAAAACCTCTGCCTCAGGGGATTTAATTCCTCTTCTCCCTCTCAGTCCTTCAGAAAATTTACAGTTGAAAAATGTTCTCCTTTTTTGTGTATTTTGAGGATCAAACAAGACAGATCCACTGCAGCTTTGGAATCACTCTGCATGCTCTGTGCTTCCTTAACTAGCTGCATCTCCTGGTCACGGAGAAGTGGGAACCAAACTCCCCCTGCAGAACACTCCTCTCCTCCTCTTCTGCTTTCCTCTCCTGTCCATTTCACAGTCAGGATATTTATAGCTTCCCACACACACACTGCCAGCATGGCAGGACCCATTTTATCCTGAAAATTTGATTTAGAAGTGTGTAAGTCACTTCTGAGTTACCAGGGCTTTATTAGAACAATTATATGTGAAGTATTTATAGTGCCTACAGCTAATGTAGGTAACCTGGAATTGACAACCAAAGTTAAACAAGTACAGGAGAGATTTCTAATCAGCTTCCCCTGAGAAATCAGGGGAGATGAGGATCCAGTGTACTGGAGCTGGTCAGGTCACCCTCTGTAGCCAATCAGCCCTGGCAGAATGCTTGTGGTAGAATTAATTGACATTAAAAAGCAAGAGAAGGCAGTTCCCAGCAGGGGAAGCAGGAGCAGGATGTGTGGTGTTGGGCTCTTGGTTATTTGCCTGTTTGCCTTTGGGGATGAATGAACAAAGTGGTTTTCTTTGCCTCCTCTTTTGCAGTCCTCATACAGTGTTTCATAAAAGTTAAAGATGCCCCACTGGGGGTATAAGGAAGGGGCAGCTCTGCTGTCTGAGTCAGTAGAACCCCTTGGAGTTGGCCCTTGAGCTGAAGCCCAGGGCTGCTGTGGGAGGTGGTGCAGAGCAAGTTTGCAGAGCTGAGCTCTGCCTCTTCCCCGCAGAGCCTGCTCTTCAGGGCTGCCAGCCTGGCACTGGGAACACAGCAGATTCCCTCTTCAGAGGGAGAGAAGAGAGTAGTGCACAGGAATATTGAACGATTCCTCATAGGAAGTGTTGTGGGATGTTGGCTCCAGAGCCATGCATACAAGCAAAGTGTCTCCCTGGGATGTGCATCACTCTGGGTTATTGCCTGTTCCGTAATTACAAAACCTCTTCCAGCAGCAGTAAGATGCTTCCACGAGGGATTTCAATTGTCCTTTAGATAGTAAAATTGCATGGAAAGGTACTCCACATTAAGGTGATGAATGTTAATGCACCCTGAAGAGGAAGAGCAGCTCGGTGAGCAGTTCAGTCATCTTCACCACAGATTGACTGCATCATTTTTTATTCAGCATTTTGATGGCCTGTTGGGATCGATAGAGCTGCAAGCTGGGGAGCTGGGGCAGCTTCCTCACAGTTAAAGAACTTCTGGGTAGAATTGCTTAGGAGGATCCCGTGTAGAGGATACAATTAAGCTTTGAGAGCCTCAATCAGTCGAATCAAGGGGGATTTCCACTGGCAAATCAACTTCTGTTAGGGCCCCTAATGCATCTCACACAATGATAGCACCTTTCTCCGGGTGGTTTTATGGCAGAGTTAGAAGAGCATTAGGAAGCCGAAGGGAAATACAAGTGAAAAAAAGTTAAGCAGTGCAAGAACTCTCAGTGCAAAGATCACAAAGATCTTTGGCTAGATCAGAAGCACAATATCTAATTGTATGAGAATTAGGGAGAATGTAGGCTTCTGATGGCTGAGGGTCTGGACAACTGGGGATAGTTTTCATCTAGAAATCAAGAGAGCAGTGAGCAGGTTTCATTTCAGCCTCCCAGCCCCTCAGGTTGAAGGGCTTCTGCCTCTGTTAGCTAGGAAGTAACTGAGCTATCTTCCTGCTGGAAGGAAGTTGTCCAGTTTGGGAGGCTTCCCTCCTGATGCTCTCAGCACTCAGTGGGTAGCTGAATCCATCAGGTTTTCCCAGCAGGGACCCTGAGTGTCGCTCAGCTCTCCTGAGCTCACATATCCTGAGCAACGTTTCCCAGACAGTCAGGATTTTCCCTCAGTCTGGGGAGGGCTCTGAGCTGAAACTCACCTCTGAAGGAAAGAGACCAGCAAAAGGCTGCTGCTGAGGTCAGGTCTGTGCTTAAAACCAGAGGTTTGCTGTTTGCTTCAGGTGAAAATCTTCTTAGTGAAAGACTCATTCCATGCTGGAGGCGATTCAGACCGGGACCCTGGCTCAGCCCAGGGGTGGCTTTTCCTGGGCTGTGTGTCGCTGGGTGACACAAGCTGACTTTCACTGCAGCTCCCAGCTCTTTCTTGACAGCTGTAGTCAAACTGATGAGCAGGGGAGGCTCACACCTGGGAGAATGATGGATTACTCTTGTTTGTAAGGAAGCAAATATAAATTAGCATGTTTATGCTACTTTTAAAATGCTTTTAATGAGGAATCATTTGCTGTTCAAAGGTTCCCTCTCTAATAGTGCCACAACCCTGCTGTGCTGATTATCCTGGGCCTTGTTTCACATCATTCTTCAACCAGGACCCGAAGGGGAGCCAGATACTCTACATCTGTGTGTCCATCCTGGCTCCTGCCCCTTTATCACCACAGGGCAGGACACTGCCTGACTCTGTTGTGGTTTTATTGTGTTCTGTGTTTCAGATGGAACTGATCTGACTCCCAGGAGGTCTCCGGAGCAGCCTAACTCTCTTCTCCATTAACAAGGCCCCGGGGTCATCATGGCGGCAGGGGTGGCAGCCTGGTTGCCCTTTGCCAGGGCGGCTGCCATAGGATGGATGCCAGTGGCCAACTGCCCCATGCCACTGGCTCCAACAGAGAAAAACAAGAGGCAGGACGAGCTGATCATCCTCAACGTGAGTGGCAGGCGCTTCCAGACCTGGAGGACTACACTGGAGAGGTACCCAGACACTCTCCTGGGCAGCACCGAGAAGGAGTTCTTCTTCAACGAGGACACCAAGGAGTACTTCTTCGACAGGGACCCTGAGGTCTTTAGGTGCATCTTGAACTTTTACAGAACTGGCAAGCTGCACTACCCCAGGTACGAGTGCATCTCTGCCTACGACGAGGAGTTGGCCTTCTACGGGATCCTGCCCGAGATCATCGGGGACTGCTGCTACGAAGAGTACAAGGACCGCAAGCGGGAGAACGCCGAGCGGCTGATGGACGACAACGACTCCGAGAACAACCAAGAGGGGTCCATGCCGTCCCTGAGCTTCCGGCAGACCATGTGGCGAGCCTTCGAGAACCCCCACACCAGCACCTTAGCCTTAGTCTTTTACTACGTCACAGGTTTCTTTATCGCCGTCTCTGTGATCACCAACGTGGTGGAAACTGTGCCCTGCGGCACGGTGCCCGGGAACAAGGAGCTGCCGTGCGGGGAGAGGTACGCCGTGGCCTTCTTTTGCTTGGACACGGCCTGCGTGATGATTTTCACGGTCGAGTACCTGCTGAGACTCTTCGCGGCCCCCAGCCGCTACAGGTTCATCAGGAGCGTGATGAGCATCATCGACGTGGTGGCCATCATGCCCTACTACATCGGCTTGGTGATGACCAACAACGAGGACGTCAGCGGAGCCTTCGTCACGCTAAGGGTTTTCAGGGTTTTCAGGATTTTCAAGTTCTCTCGCCATTCCCAAGGCTTAAGAATCTTGGGCTACACTTTGAAGAGCTGTGCCTCCGAGCTTGGCTTTCTCCTCTTTTCCCTGACCATGGCGATCATCATCTTTGCCACTGTGATGTTTTATGCGGAGAAAGGCTCCTCGGCGAGCAAATTCACCAGTATCCCTGCTTCCTTTTGGTATACTATCGTCACCATGACAACGCTGGGGTGAGTAGGACTTTTCCTTCTCCTGAGCAGCAGGCGAGCATGTGCTGGGAACTCAGCTCTGGGTACTCTTGAGTGTTTTCCAGGGTGCATGTCGGAGAAGGGGCTGGAGCTGTTAGGGGCTCCATTGTTCTTTGCCTTATGACTTGTGCAGTCTCTGCTCGGGTGGAGCTGTTGGAAGCAGAAAGTGCTCTGACGCCCACTCGAGGAACGCTTGGCACAACGGGGAGGGAGAGCAGGGGGCAGCAGGTCCTGTTTGCCTCTCCTTCTGCAGCAGGGGAGCGTTACTGTGAGGGCAGGGGAGCGTTACTGTGAGGGCAGGGGAGCGCGGCGGTGAGGGCAGGGAGGGCAGGGGAGCGCTGCCGAGAGGGCAGGGGAGCGTTGCTGTGAGGGCAGGGGAGCGCTGCCGAGAGGGCAGGGGAGCGTTGCTGTGAGGGCAGGGGAGCGTTACTGTGAGGGCAGGGAGGGCAGGGGAGCGCTGCCGAGAGGGCAGGGGAGCGCCGCCGTAAGGGCAGGGCAGCTGGCAGCCTGCGGGCTTCTCAGGCATTCATTCCAAACATGGAGTTCGGAGCAGGCTGCTGGGTGTGCCTTGTCCCTCCTCACCACGTCAGGCGATGTTGCTTCGCTCGGCGTGCCGGGAACTTGAGAGCTGGTGAATCCCAGTGGATGTTTTGGGTCACCATGCTGACAGGAGTGATCTCCAGATCACCATCTGCTTGGTACTCGAGTGGAGCAGGATTTGGGCTTCTGGTCTCTGTTTAGTTGTGAGTTCAAACAAAACACAACAAACCTCCAACGTGTGCTGCAGCTGCAGTAGAATTTCAAACATTCCCAAGGACGGGCACGAAGATAATGTTATCAAAGCAAGGGGAATGTAGCCTGGAGGGCACCTTTTTTCCTTTTTCCAACCCCCTCCCCCTTATATTTCATTTCTGTCTTACAGATGTTTCCACTGAGATTATAGATTTGAGCTTCTGCTGCTTTGAACTAAAATCTTTGTAAGCAGAATGACCAAACCCTCACCCTGCCAGGGTTATGTAAAGGAAAGCAGGAATCACAGGCAGGCTGCTTCGGGCGCTCCCAAAGTTCTGATGGAGCAGCAGCTCTGCATCCCACACCCCAGAACAGTGTCTTGTGTTCAAAGTCTCTTTGCAAAGAGCAGTCCCACTGGAGAGTTCCCACAGCTTAACGTTTCAGATGTAGACAATTCTCATTCCTGTACTGTGGTGACCACTTTTGGTCTAAACTGCTTTTGATTTTAAACACTTCTCTGTGCCCATTAGAGAGGAGCAGGCTCGCAGTAGCACTTGTAAATTATTAAAATCATAATTCAGCTGTCAGAAAAGAGGTGCAGGAGCCAAGCAGATGACAACTGCAAATCTGAATTCCTTCATTAAATGAGAATGTAGAACATGTTTGTCATAGTCACCAGAAAGATCTCTTCCCTGCTTTTCAATGTCTAAGCACAGTCTGCAGGTTCGTACGGCAAAAGCTGAGCTCCTTAGCCTGCAGTCAGCCCTCGCTCAGAGGGCAGAGCTGGGCTCTGGGTGCCTGCACTCTCCCACCCTCTGCTTCAGCTTGCTGTATTCTGACTGCTCAGTACTGGTCACTTCCCACTCTCCTGTCCCCACCATTGTATCTGAGCTGTTTCAGAGGGGCACCTGTCCCAGGTGGCTTCTTTGGGTGAGCCCTGGCACAAGCTGGGAGGCACAGCTCTGCTTCCTGCCCTCTGCTGAACAAGGATCACAGAATCACTGTCACAGAATCACTGTCACAGAATCACAGTCACAGAGTCACAGAATCACTGTCACAGAGTCACAGAGTCACAGAATCACAGAATCACAGTCACAGAGTCACAGAATCACTGTCACAGAGTCACAGAATCACAGAATCACAGAATCACAGTCACAGAGTCACAGAGTCACAGAGTCACAGAATCACAGAATCACAGTCACAGAGTCACAGAATCACAGAATCACAGAATCACAGTCACAGAGTCACAGAATCACTGTCACAGAGTCACAGAGTCACAGAATCACAGAATCACAGTCACAGAGTCACTGTCGCAGAATCACTGTCACAGAGTCACAAAAGTTTAGGGGCTGGAAGGGATCTCAAGAGCTCATCCAGTCCAACTCCCCTGCCAGAGCAGCATCACCCAGAGAAGATCACACAGAAACACGTCCAGGCAGGTCTTGAAGGTCTCCAGAGAGGGAGACTCCTCTCTCTGTGCCCACACACAGCTCCACACCCCAGCCCTGTGTGGTTAGGTCTCTGTGATGGGGGAGCTGAGCTCAAGGCATATTTCAGTGTTGCTTGGGAGCAAACCCTGCTGGTGGAGCAGACTCAGGAGCTGCTGCAGGGCTGTGGAGTCTGCTCCCATCAGCAGCCTCTTGGTCTTGTTCCCTTCCCCTTCCCTTCTGAACGCAGGGATAGAGAGAGCAGAGTGCTGCCGAGGACCTGGAGTGTTCTCAGCCTGCTGTAATCACAGAAATGAGGGATGAATGAGAGCTTTACACGAGTTGACAAGAATTTTAAAATTAGACATTTCACCACAGCTTTGTAAGAGTTCACTGGGAAGGGACCTATCAAGTGCTTATTAAAGCTCCAACTTCTATTACTGATCAGGGATTTTTGTTGCAGGATCTTAATTAAAATAGGTGTCTGCAGCAAGCAGCCTGCCAGCCAAGCTGAGTGTCACAGGCTCAGGGAGACTCGGAAACCTCAACAGACTCCAAAGAGCCTCTGTGTTCCCTGACAGCACCCAGCTGCCCAGCCCCACGCTCGGCAGGGACCCAGCCCCACGCTCGGCAGGGACCCAGCCCCACGCTCGGCAAGGACCAAGCCCCACACTCGGCAGGGACCCAGCCCCACGCTCGTCAGGGACCCAGCCCCACACTCGGCAGGGACCCAGCCCCACACTCGGCAGGGACCCAGCCTCACGTTCGGCAGGGACCCAGCCCCACGCTCGTCAGGGACCCAGCCCCACACTCGGCAGGGACCCAGCCCCACACTCGGCAGGGACCCAGCCTCACGTTCGGCAGGGACCCAGCCCCACGCTCGTCAGGGACCCAGCCCCACACTCGGCAGGGACCCAGCCCCACACTCGGCAGGGACCCAGCCTCACGTNGCAGGGACCCAGCCCCACGCTCGTCAGGGACCCAGCCCCACATTGGGCAGGGACCCAGCCTCACGTTCGGCAGCGACCCAGCCCCTCCTTATCCAGGCCCCCAAAGCCAAACACTCTCCACTGGCCTGCTCAAAGCCTCTGCTAGAAGGAGAAGTTGCTGCTATGAGCCATGAAAACTTATCCCCTGCCAAACCAGTTCCACAGAGTCCTTCCAAGAGGCACTTTCTGGAGCTGGTGGGGATGGTGGTTGGGTCCCAGCTGTGGGTGCAGGGACAGCACCAGTGGAGCAAACCACCCGTGGTGCCACCACCAGCCCCTGACTCGTGCATGCAGCACCTCTCACCCCACAGCTTGGCATCATGACACAGAGATTCATGAACTAGAAAGGAGTCTTTTGGGCTCAACTCGTTTCCATCCTTCCTGACTTCCACCAGAGGACTTCCAGTCCCACTCCATAGGTGGTTACCACCTCCTGTCCCCCTTCACTTCCCCACTCATCCTCTCAGCTCTGCTTCCCTGGCATTTGCATCCCACATTTCACACACAGGCCTCCAGCATTGCTTGGTTATTGGTTCTCAGGTCTCTGCTGCCTTTCAGCAACACTCAGAGCCTTTGTGGAGATTTTAAACACCTCCTGCCATTTGCCTTTAACAGTTCAGCCAGCACTCAAAATCCTCCAGAAATGATAAAGCAGAAATGTTCTAACTCCAGTCTCAACACATCTCTGTGTGGGTTTTGCTCTGAAACTTTCAAACCCAGAGAAGTGAGCACCTTCCCTGGCACTGGAATTCTGCCCCAGCTGGTTTATACAGCTGATTTGGGATGTGCAGGGTGAACTTTTCCCTGCATTTAGGCATTAGAAATGAGCTGCATTTAGGCAAAGGGAAGGTGACTTAGGAACCAGGCTGGCACGAGCAGAAGCTAAACTCTGCCTCCGTGCACCAGCTGCTGTTATTCTCCATCCCCAGATATCTTTAGGACACAGCTGAGCTTCCAGAGTGCAAAGCAGCAGGGGTACATTTCTTGTGGAAGGTGAAGCACTGCAAAAAGCAGAGTCAGTGCTGCTCAGGGTGGGGGTTACTGTGCAAATCAGCCCTGAGGCACCCAAGGCTTGCAGCTCCCCAGGTGCTTACCAACCCAAGGAGACAGGTATGAGAGCTCCCCTGGCACGGGCAAGCAGGCAAAGCAATTCAATTACACTGACCCTGCATCTCTGATCCCTCTGCTGTGCTCATCAGCCCTGGTTTAACAGAGGCTGTTTTTAATTTAGCACAATTTAAATTTTGCTCAGGAGGGTTTCTAATGAAAGCATTATTCTTGGGTGCATCTTAAATCAATCTGAATTACTGAAACAACCACTCAAAATTAATTCAAAATCAGCCCTCCAATTCATGCAGAAACATTTCTCTCAAGAGGCCCAAAAGCAACCCAGCTCCTCTCTTGCCCTTGTCTAAAGCACCAACACGAGGACCCTGAGCTCTGCCTGCAACCTCTCTTTGCTCTGCAGGAGGTTTTGTCCCCAGGATCTCCCTTCCCAGCCTTGCAGATGCTGCCCAAAGCAGCAGAGGAGCACAGTGCTGGCTCCCTCCGTTAGCATTGGTGTCCCTGGCTTGGTTTTTGGCTGCCTTGCTGCACACCAGCCACCAGTTTTACATCCAGAGAGAGTCAGTTTCATCACGATGAATTCTGGTGCCAGTGCACAAGTTTGATCCACTTCTCAGCAGCATTTGGCTGTGGATGGGGCAGCCTCGTGTTTCACTGCCCACCAGCACACCCCACAAACCTGGCATGGACTCTTCTCACCAAGCCCCACACCACTTTTGCCAGCAGCTTACATTCCTCTAAGCTTTTTAGAGCTGTTTTCATTTCCTCTGACAGCAGCAAGATGTGTCCATCTCTCAGGGCAGGGTCTGTGACAGCAAATTGTAGGTGTGAAAACCTCAGAGCCACATCTGCCCTGCACCATCCCAGGGCATGAGGAGCTCCTGAGCACTCGGCAGGGCATCACTGCTGGGCTCCCTATCATGCCCAGCCCAGTACCCCCATCCCCACCACAGCTAGGAGCAGAGTGGGGCAGAGAAGGGTGGGAAACCTGCAGTGTAGCATAGAATCATTAAGGTTGGCAAAGACCTGCAAGATCAATGAGTCCAACCATAACCCAACGAAACCATCCCCTGGAGCTCCACATCTACAGCTTCTTCAGCACCTTCAGGGACGGTAACTTCACCACCTGCCTGGGCAGCCTATATCCATGCCTCATCACTCTTTCAGTAAGGAAATGTTTCCTGGAGAGCATCATCACAAGATCTTTGCCCCTGTTTTGTTAAGAAGCCAGCAGCAGGAGGGACCAAGGAGCAGAGGCTGGGGGTGGGTTTGGTTCTGCGCCGTGGAGTTCTCCATCGCCTGACAAAGGCTGAGCTCCCCCAGCTCAGCACCCTCAGGGTGGTCTCAGGAGAATTTCTCTTCTGTCTGACTGTCTCCTTTACAATTTGCAAGCACATAATGGTTTGAGAGCCCTGTCCCTCTCCCTGATTCAGCTGCACTGGTCAATGAGTTTGAGAGATGCACATCAGTGCACATGGACAACGCAGCCCTGCCGGCACCGTTCGTGGGAGGAAGCAGGCAGTCAATAAAACAGATGTGCTGGCCTGGTTATGTCAGCAGCCTGATCTGCAGCAAAATCTGAAATGTCTTCAATGCTTTCATCAGCTGAGTGCTCAGAGAGCAGGCAGGTGGGGGCAGGGTCTCTTTGGGCTGGTCTCAGCTCGAGCTGGCACCCTATGGCTGTGCAAAATGTGGGTCAGAGGGGACATGAGAGGGCTGGCACCTGGTCTGTCCTCTCAAAACACAGCACTCTCTGGCTGCTCTCTTGGCCTTCCTTGGTTAGGGGTGTCCAAATATGGACAAGAAAGGGGATGGGATTTAAGTAGTGAACCACAGAATGATGGAACTGTTTTGGTTGGAAAAGGCCTTCAAGATCTTCAAGCCCAAAGGTTAACCCAGCACTGCCAGGGCTGCACCATGGCACTCAGCACCACAGCTCCATACCTTTGAAACCCCCTCCAGGGATGGGGAATCCATTACTGCTTTGGGCAGCCTGGCCCAGGCTTTGACAACCCTTTTGGGGAAGAAATTGCTCCTCACGGCCAACCTACACCACCCCCGGGGGCAACTGAGGGCCATTTCCTCTTGTCTTATCGCCAGAGAGGAGAGACCAACCCCTGCCTGGCTCCAACCTTCGTTCAGGGAGTTACAGAGAGCAATGAGGTCTGTCCTCAGCCTACTTTTCCGCAGGCTGAAGGAGCTCAGTTCCCTCAGCTGCTCCTCACCAGCCTCATGCTCCAGGCATGTGGAATCTTTGCTGCCAAGCTGTCGGCAGCTGGCCCAGGCTGAACCCACCGAACGCTGACCACATTCACCGCCGCCGGCCCCGGCCCGCAGCTCTCTGCTGCTACCTCTCCAGCGCAAGGCACCGAACCCGCCCCAGCTGATAGTAACTTTCATTCACCCTCCCCTGCAAACTGCGAGGGGTTTGCAAGGGAAGGGAAACCATAAATCATCTCTGGAGCTCTGCCATTCCCAGCTCCTCCAGAAGCCTGCTGCTTGGCCCAGGCATCTCAGCTCGTCAGCACCAGCGCCTGGACTCCGGAGGGATGGCTTGAAGAGAAATGCTGCTTTGCATATCCCACATCGTCTCAGGGGAAGATGGATGGGCTGGGGGAGATTTCCTTTGTCAAGCAAGCAGCTGAAATGTCATCACTCTCCCCCCCCCCCCCAATCCATCTCCCACACAGTCAACAACTCCTCTGTCCACAGGGCCACAGAGCCGCTTGGGTTTAATATACAGCAAATCCAATCAGAAGATGAATTGATGGAGCCACACAAAGAAGCCATTTTCCTCAGCTTCCATTCTCTCGACTCCAGCTTCATCTTACACAAAATGTGTATCAATTTTCCTCTCCTAATGGATTTACAGATACTGTGTGCAGAGTGGCTTTGTGTCAAGAGCTACAGACCGAGCCTCTTCCCTATCGCCGCCTGCATCTCAGGCAAGCAGCTCATTTCTGAGCTCTTTGTAGCCACCAGAAGCCCAGAAGTATTGAAATACCTCTATCCATTGGCAGAGCAAGCAGGATTCACTGGATTCCTCCTTTTTCCTGCCCATCCTCAGGTCTGGGGGTTTTTTTTTTGGGGGGGTGGGGGTGTGGCTCTGGCTCTTCGCAGCGCAGGCACATCCTCGCAAACGCTCCCAACGTGCAAGACAAAATAACTTTGCTTTAGGGTAAACGAGAAGGGAATTATTTTGAATCAAGCTAAGTAATGGCACTGGCTAAATCTGTACCAGGGCTGCTAAATATACCAATGGAAGCCTTGGCACAGATGCATCTCTAGCAACTGATGTACAAAGGATCTCTCGCAACTGATGTACAATTTTTTTCTAAGCTCTTCTCTCTTTTTATTTCCCTCCCCCCCCTTTCCCCCCTTTCTTTCCAGCCTGCATCACAGTAAGTGCCTGAGAAAGAAAGATGAGAGATAAGGTTGAGTTTTCATTGGCCATGGAAGGAAGTGATTGGCTTCCTGACTGGATCCAAGCTATTTTTAGCCTCATAAAATGATAATTTCCTAACGGCACTGACCCGGTAAAAGTAATTAGTTTACAGAGATCAGCTGAAAAGAAGGGGCAGAGTAGCCACTGCCAGTCAGAAAGCAGGGAAAGGGGATGTGAAGTTAAAGGCCCCACCACCAATTAGCCAAAACTAATTAGGTCTCTTAGCTGATTACAGCCCACACAGTGGGAATGGGTTTGCAGCGGAGCGCTGGAGCAGAGGGCACATGGCTCCTGTGCTGGGCTTCCAGGGGAGCTCCTGAGCCACTCCTGGCTCTGCAACCCTTTGGCCAGAGGTCAATCCTCTGCCTGGGTGGGTGCCAACAGCCACCCACGTGGCTTACAGATACCATCTGGACCTCTCAGCCTGACCTCCACCTTACCTGGCACTGATCAGCAGCGGGCACCTAAAACACGAAGCCAAACTCCTGCCCCACTGTAATTTGAGGAAAGCAACAGGAGGCATTTTTCTTGCCATGCCATAAGGGATGAAGTGCCTGGAGGGGGCTGCAGGAGAACTGAGAAGGGACTTTTGACAGGAGCTTGAAGTCACAGGACAAGAGGGAATGGATTGAGGCTTGCCAAGGGGAGATTCAGACTGGAGCCTAGGAAATGAGGGTGGGGAGACACTGCACAGGCTGCCCAGGGAGGTTGTGGAGCACAGAATCACCCAAGGTGATCAAAGATCAAAGATCTTGGTCCAGCTCAGGACCAGGCTGGATGAGGTCTTGAGCAGCCTGGGCTGGTGGGAGGTGTCCCTGCCTATGGCAGTTGGAAGTTGATGATCTTTAAGGTCCCTTCCATCCCAAACCATTCTTATGGATCTATGAAGCCAGGATGTGGGAATACCTGGGACCAAATCCCCCTGATTTCTAGGCTGTAGAGGAGAGACTGAGGCACTGTAACACAACCTCCTCGTGGGAGAAAAGAGAGAAGCCTAAGACAGCCTGAAACTGCTGCTCAGCACCAGCCAGCAGCCTCCCCTGCACCACCACACTCAGAGCTGGACTCCAGTCCAGGCAGCTTTCTGCTCTCACTGAACTCTACCCCTGGCACCCTGTCAGCATTTAACCTCCAGCCCACCCCTGCCTACCCTTNAGGGACCTGCCACAGGCCTATTCCCTCTCCAGGCTGCACAGGCTCCAGGATACCCCACCCCAGCAGCAGGATTTTGCAGTGCTCATGGCAGTGTGCTCATGGCAGTGCTCTGGCAACCTTCTTTTGTGCCTGGCTCTGGTAGCCAGAGGCCCCATGGGTCAGCCCTGGCCACCTTCCTCTCTGCCAGAGGATGCTGCTGGGCAGCTGCAGCAATGCCCCAGGGTGAGCACCACAGCTCAGGGGAGTTGAGGATGAGCAGAGCTACAATTAGGTCATTTATCCTCTGCCCTCCCACTCTTGCTGCCTCAACCTTCAGCTCAGAAAATCTTCTTTTCTGTCAGATTCCACCACGTTCACTGTGAGTTTGTGGATGATGTCCTCTGGAGCAGGCTGCTTGTCCTGCAGAGCAGGAGGCCAGGCAGGGCTCAGCCCAGCTCTGCCTTCTCCTGGGCAGCAATGCCTGCAGAAACAGATTGAGCCTGGTTAGCTATTTACCACTGCTCCATTAGAGCACAGGCAAGGGCTGTAATTCACCTCTTAAAGTTACAACTAAGTGTGGAGGAGTCATTTTAAAATCAATATCTAATGGAATGTCATTGTTCCCACATTAAAACCTGCTGGGAGCAGAGCAGGAGGCATGTGGCAAGTCAAAGCACTGCCTGCCAAGGGAAGAAACAATTCATCACCCCTGGAAAAGGTGCAGGGCTTCACTGGTCCCTTCCTTCCCTCATCCCTTCAGCATTTTGTCCCTTGGTTTTCTGCTTTTCACTGTGGACTTCTTACTTTCTGCATGGAGCCTTGAGGGGTTTGGGCCTGGGGGTGAGCACTGTGGTGGCATTGCCACCAGTGTCCCTGCTGATGGAGAGCAGAGCTCTGCCTGTGGAGCACAGAAAGGCTCACACTGGAAGGGAGCTCAGAGATCATCTACTCCAACCTCCCTGCCATGGGCTTGGATGCTTCTCAACTCCATTTGGTCACCCAAGGTCTCACCCAACCTGGCCTTGGACATCTTCAGGGAGCAGCCACAACCACTCTGGGCAACCTGTGCCAGAGTCTCACCAAAATCACTTCTCACCTACAAAAGCTTCTGCAGCAAAACCACCTCCAGACTGGGCAGCCACTCAAAGCTGGGTTTGGAGCACTGAGGAGAGCTGCTGAGGATGGCCTGGGGAATCCTGCCCTGGCCTGCCAGCTGCATCAGAACTCAAACAGAGCAGATTCAGCTCTCTGCCTCCAGGGTCTGGTGCCATTTGCCTGAGGAACATCCCCAGACAGCTCTTGAGAAGGGTTTGTTGGCATCCGGGGAGTGTGGTCCTGCAGAATCAGGCTGCAGGTCCCTGAAAGCTCAGCTCAGCCATGGAGGTCTTGGTGTGACTGTTCTGTGGAGTCTCCTGATCACAAGGTGAAGCAGCTCAAGCCATGTGCCACACATCTGGAGGGAAGCAGCCACGGTGCAGAATGGCAGAAAGAGCTCCCCCAGCACCCTGCTACACCCCCAGGCTGCAGCAGGCAGGAGCAAGCTGTTGGGTTCCCTTCTGACAGCTCCTGGCAGTCAAACACCACACCCTGAACACTGTGAGGCTCCTCCAGCTTTTCATTCATTGTTGGCCATGTTCTGATTGCTTTCTTCCTGCTGGACACATGGTTCCCCTTCGCCATCCAGGGGCAGAACCTGCTGCTGGTTTCCTCGCCCTGCCTTAGGCTCATTACATCAGAGGTGAAACCAGCAGCTGAGAGCATCCTGAGTCCCTACCACCCTTTAAGATCTAAATGTAGAGCCTTGCTGCCCAGAGCACAGCACACCACCAGCAGCCTCCTTTTCCCCATCTCCATCCTAGGGAAACCACTTCTCACTTCTATTTGACTCTGCAGTTTCCCTCACCCAGCTGCCACAAATCTCAGTTCCTTGCCTGGATCCTCTCCCTGCTATCTGGGGGTTAATTTGGAGGCAGTAGGTGAGCAGCAGTACTCACTTCCCTCTCTGTTTGCTTGACCTGGAGCTCACAGGAGCCATCCTCCTTAAATATTAATTACAGGCACTATGGCAAGAGCAAAAGCAGCACTTTGCTTTTCAGCTGGAAGGGATAAGACCAACCAGACACTCCTGCATCCTAAAGCTTGGCAGCAGTGAGCTGCCATCAAAAGGCAAGCCAAAAGGAGAGCAGGCTGCTCCAAGCTGCTTTCTCCTGGAGTCCACCTACCTGAGTGTGGGTCAGGAACACTCACGGAAAGCAAGCTCAGCCCTCCTGCTGCAGTTTGGGCATGCACTCCAGGAATGCACCTGAGGTGTTCTTGCTGCTAGAGAGGTTTCAGTCTACAGACCAGACTAGGACTAGGCTAAAATAAGCTTCCCTGGGATCATAGAATCATAAAATCAGGCAGGGTTGGAAGGGAACACAAGGAGCATCCAGCTCCAACCCCCTGCCATGCCCAGGGACACCTCACACCAGCTCAGGCTGCCCACAGCCTCACCCAGCCTGGCCTGAAACACCTCCAGGGATGAGGCTTCCACCACCTCCCTGGGCAACCCCTGCCAGGCTCTCACCACCCTCATGCTCAACAACTTCTTCCTCACCTCCACTCTGACTCTCCCCATTTCCACCTCTGTTCCATTCCCCCCCCAGTCCTGTCACTCCCTGACAGCCTCAAAAGTCCCTCCCCAGCTTTCTTGTAGCCCCCTGCAGACCCTGCAAGGCCACCAGAAGCTCACCTGGGAGCCTTCTCCTCTCCAGACTGAAGAGGATGCTTGGTCCTCTGCACCAGCTCAGCTCCTGCTGAGCCACACTACCTGCTAGCACAGATACAAACCTCTGCTTGCCCTGCAATTGATTTCAGAGCTGGTTCTCAATTATAATCCTGGTTCAGCACCTGTGGAGGGTTTACACAGGTCCTTGGCCTTTTGTCATCGACATTAAACAGAGAAAAGCTCCAATTGCTTCTCCCTGCCTCTCAGAAGGCAGGCAGGGGCAGGCAGCTGTGGATTTAACAGCCTCTGACACCTCCTTTTACTCCACTGCATGAGAGCCCTTTTCTAGTAGTCAGTGTCTGCTCTGAGCAGGACTGAAGGGTCAGCACCATGAGTGTGAATCAATGAAGCTGCCAGCACACATCCCTCACTGCCACTGAGGGACAGTCCAGTCCCTGCCTCCCACCTGTGAGATCCTCTTCTCCTCACAAGCACTGCCTGCCCCCTGCTCACCAACCAAACGATGCAGTTCCCTCTCTCAAGCCCTGAACTGCTCTGGGTGTGCCTGGGAGCCTCCTGCAGGAGCTGCTCCGCGGATGGGCAGCGGCAGGCAGCTCCCAGCAGGCAGTCACCACTTCTGCTCCGTGCCTCTTTTCCTGTCCCTGCCTACTTACATCTGCCTGACCGTCTGTTCAGAGAGCCAGGCAGCAGCCATCAGCTAACAGGATGAGTGCTACTGAGTCAGACACTCTGCTTCAGCTCATGAAATGAGTTGGCATCACGTCCCAGCCTTGGCACGCTCAGCACAGAAGGCTTCAGCCCCTTCTCTGCTGCTTTGCTGCTCCTCGGGGGAGAGCAGCACAGACTAAGGAGCAGAAGCATTCATTGGGCAGGGCAGCTGCTGAAGGAGAGCACCAGAGCCAGGTGAAAGCAGGTGAAAGGCACCTCTCTGGCTGAGGGCCACACGTAAGCTGGGCTGAAGGGATGCAAGATTTTGGGCTGCAGAGGGCCGAGCAGGATGAATTCCAGCACTAATGAGCTTAGTGACTAAGCTCATTACCTAACGAGCTCTGTTGAACAAGCTTGATTTCCAGCCCAGGGAGAGCCTTCTGAGCAGACAGCCCACAGGTAAACAGCTCCAGCAGTGACACACAGCAGACACATCTGCAGCTCAGAAGTACAGCCACAGCCATCATCAGCTTCTTGCCTCAAGGTGCAGATGTCAGCATGGATCAGGAAAGCAGCAAAGGGTGGAGGCTCCTTTCCACCTTAGACCTGTCCTGGCAAAGCCTGATGCAGACAGGGGTGGGCAGCAGGAGGACTTAACTGACACAGGTTCTGAGCCTTGTCCTTCAGGGAGGTCATGGATGCCTCTCCCTGGAGATGTTCAGGGCCAGGTTGCATGAGGTCATAGAATCAGAGAACCAAAGAACCACAGAATCAGAGAACCACAGAACCAGTCAGGGTTGGAAGGGACCACAAGGAGCATCCAGCTCCAACCCCTGCCATGCCCAGGGACACCTCACACCAGCTCAGGCTGCCTACAGCCTCACCCAGCCTGGCCTGAAACACCTCCAGGGATGAGGCTTCCACCACCTCCCTGGGCAACCCCTGCCAGGCTCTCACCACCCTCATGCTCAACAACTTCCTCCCCACCTCNCAGGGAGGCTGTGGGGCTCCACAACCTCCCTGGAGGTCTCTTCTGTGCTCTACAACCTCCCTGCAGGTGTTCAGGACCTGTCCTCACAGCAGAGCTGCTGCAGCCCTCTCAGCATCTTGGTAGCCTCCTCTGGCACCAACACTTCCATGTCCTTCCTGTGCTGGGGGCTCCAGAGCTGCACAGAGCAGATGCAGGCAGCTTGCTTGCAGACGTCAGTGTAGCTCCACATGACTGCAGCTTGCAGGTCTGGCACCAAACCTACTGTGAAGTGAAAATTAATTTTAGCAGCTTTTATGATTCTTTTTTTTTTTTTTTTTGAGTCAGAAACAAAGGAGGTGCCTGGAGCTGCTCCTCAGCCAGAGCCAGGGGAAGGTTGTAAAACCTCTGCCTCAAGCCCTGCCATTCATATGTTGGTGGAGTGGTTTGGATTGGAAACATTCTGAAAGCTCATCCAGTTCCAAGCCCTCCTGCCCTGGGCAGGGACACCTCCCACCAGCCCAGGGTTGCTCAAAGCCTCATCCAACCTGGCCTTGAACACCTCCAGGAGAGAGGTATCCACAACCTCTCTGGGCAACCTCTTCCACCCTCATTGCAAAGGATTCTTTTCTCATATCCAGACTAAATCTCCCTTCCTCAAGCTTAATTTGTAACCTGAACACTTCTAGGGAGAGGACATTCACAACCTGTGCCAGTGTCTCCCCACCCTCACTGGCAAGAATTTCTTCCTCATCTCCAGTCTCAATCTCTCCTCTCCCACCTCAAAGCCTCCACAAGGCCTGTAAAAACCTCCCCAGCTCTCCTGTAGCCCACTTCAGCTGCTGCAAGGCTGCTCTAAGGTCTCCCTGGAGCCTCCTCTCCTCCAGGCTGAGCAGCCCCAGCTCTCCAAGTAAAGAATATCCAATGGTCCTGCCCACTCTGATCACAACATGTGCTGGGACTAACCTCATGACAGTCACAGTGAGTCACACCAGTGACAAGTGAGTGGCACTGACAGCTAAGCTGAGCTCCGTGGGCTTGGATAGGTCAGGCTGCAGTTTGGAAGGCTTGTTCTGTGCCACTTGGTGGGCAAATCATGATGGCAGGAGATGTCCAGCCTGGTCCTGAACAGCTGCAGGGAGGTTGTGGAGCACAGAAGCACCCAACGTGATCAAAGATCACGTTGGGTGCTTCTGTGCTCCACAACCTCCCTGGAGGTCTTCTGTGCTCCACAACCTCCCTGCAGGTCTTCAGTGCTCCACAACCTCCCTGGAGGTCTTCTGTGCTCCACAACCTCCCTGCAGGCCTTCTGTGCTCCACAACCTCCCTGCAGGTGTCCAGCACCAGGCTGGATGAGTCCTTGAGTGACCTGTGCTAGTGGGAGGTGTCCCTGCCTCTGGAACTGGCTGAGCTTTGAGCTCCCTTCCAACCTCAACCATTCTCTGATGATTCCAAGGCACAGCCAGAAAGGGGAGAGGTGCAGGTAGAGCAGGTGACCTGACAGTGGTCACAACCTGTGCCAGTCCTCAGCTCCAAGGGCTCCCTTCCCAAATGTGCAATGCACCCTAAATAAAATATCAAAGGAGTCCATCTCCTCTCACAGATAAAATGGTGCCAGGGAATCAGACAGAATTTTAGATGACAGAACAAAAAAGATGTTCCACAGGTCTCTGCCTCCCTCCTTTACAGGAAAGGATGGAAAATGATTCAGCAAAAGGCAAACAGAAGTCCTCTCTCCCTTTCCTTCTCCCTTTCCCAGACACTGATTTATTATTTAATACTAAAATACTATAAATAACTAATCTGCAGAATCCTCCAGCCAGGGAGTGTATGCAGGCATGTACAGGACACACACACAGAGAGCTCCCAGGCTCTGCTCCAGGCTGCTGCTGGTGCAGAAGCAAAGAGATTCTGCTCATTGCACTGCCTGGAGAAGAGGAGGCTGCAGGGAGACCTTGGAGCTGCATTTCAGTGTCTGAAGGGGAAATGTTCCTCAGGAGGCTGTGGAAATCACAGGGCAGAGAAAGAGCTGCTCAGAACCTGAGAGCTGCAGCCCTTGGATGGATGAGAAGTGAAATCATCATGGGGGCAGCAGAGCAGAGGGCAGGAGCAGCTCTTCTGTGAGGCTGGGAGGGTTGGGGCTGGCTCAGCCTGCAGGGGAGAAGGCTCCAGGGAGACGTAAGAGCTGAACTGCACTCTCTGACAGGGAGCTGCAGGCTGGGCAGGCAGTGCTTAGAGGAGCCTGTGGGCAATGGCTTGGAGCAGGGCAGAGTTAGGTTGGGCATCAGAAGTTCTGCACAGTGAGAGTGGTGGAACACTGGGACAGGCTGCCCAGGGGTGTGGTGGAGGCTCCATCCCTGCAGACATTCCAGATCAGCCTCGATGAGCCTTGTCCCTGAGCAGCCTGCTCTAGCTGGGGGTGTCCCTGCTGCCTGCAGGAGGGTTGGAGAAGATGCCCTCTGAGGGTCCCTTCCAACCTGATGCATTCTTTGCCTCTCTGAATCCAACCTGCCCCCTCCCTGCCCCCTGGGTTTTGCAATAAAATCACCTCCAGGCTCTTTAGTGCTCAGACATGCCAGAGAAACTGCTCTTCAGGTGCTGATGTGCTGAGCTGAGGCTGGCCTGAGACTGGTCAGCACAAGAGAGCAGTTCAGTATCCCCTGGGAGACCCTGGGCCATGCTTCTGCAGCCTGGACCAATGTACACCTGAGCAGGCTGACCCCCAGGCTAGTTACAGACATGAAACAGGTAAAGCACCACCAGGAGTGGTAGGAAATGAAGGCTGAAATGTCAGAGATGAGGGTGATGAAGAGATTGCACACAGCTGTCAATACAAATCCTCTTCCTTCTCTCCAAGTGCCCCCCGTGGTCACCCATCACGGGCAGGACACAGCAGGGCTGACAGCAGCATCCAGGGAGCACCCTGGGAGCCAAGGGGATATTGGCTGTGAGCCCAGGGTGAGTAATTGCCTTTGGCAGCAGTGAGCCAAGAGCTCAGGCTTGTCTTTCACACAAGGCATCAGACCAGCAGGGGCTGCCAGCCAGATGTGGTCCAGAGCAAGGCTGGGGCCAGGGAATGAGCTCAGGGCAGGGCATGCTGCTGCCCCAGGCATGGAGCTACCTGGCAAAGCCTGCCAGTGCCCCCTTGGCATCAGCTTTCCCATGGGCATAGGGGCAGGGGACACAGGAAGAGAGTGAGTGGGTAAATGCAAATTGCTTCTTTCCTTCCCCAAAGCCTTTGTCTGCAGAGAGGACAAGTGCCAGGCCTGGGCCTCTCTCAGCCTGTCCTCAGCACCAAGGTAGGAGCAGCCTGGCAGGGAGGGGTGGAGGAGCACAGCTCCAACCTGCCTGTGTCCCATTTCCATATCTGTTGGTGCCAGTGCAAGATGGAGGCTTAATCCCTGACCCCAAAGGCTCTTCCTTAGGGACAAGCTTGAGGCTTAATCCCTGACCCCAAAGGCTCTTCCTTAGGGACCAAGGGAAGCAAAGAGCCACCAAAGGCCACTGATTTCTGCTGCCTCTCACACACACATCCCCCCCCAAGGGTGGTTTTTCACTCCCACCTGAGCCAGGTGCTGCTCCCCAGGCACTGGTTTGTGCTGCTCTTTGGGGCAGTGCCTGTGCTGTGGCCCTGCTCTGGAGCTGCCTCCCAGCTCTGGAGCTGCCTCCCAGCTCCACTGCTGCCCTGCTGAGCTCCCCCACCCCATGCCAGCCCTGCCAGCAAGCAGCTGGTGCCTGGGTGGGTGAGGTGATTCTGGAGACTTAACCTTCTCCCAGCTCCCAGCTGGCACCCAGGATGGGTAAATGAGATTTCCTTTGGCATCTCATTCATTTCTCCATCCATCTTTCCCCAGCACTTCTCTTTTCTCCCCTCCCCTCCAGCCTGCAGATGGAAAAGGTCAATCAGTTTAATTACAGATGTTAGGCACATAGGTGCCATTTGCAGCTCCACTAAGTGTGCTCAGGCAGCTGGAACTCTGCTGCTTGCTCCTACAGGCTCCTGTACCAAATCAAAAGGCCACAGGTTGGTTACTGCAGCAAGGAAACAGCCCCAAGTGGTCCCTGGGCTGATAGCAAAGCAATAAATAACTGAGGAGCAAGTGAGCTTTAATGACATTTCTGCAGCTCCTCCAAGGCTCCCTGGAATGTGCTACAAATATTTATGGGAGTGGGCTGCCCTCCTAAGCAACACTGACATCTCCATCCCACTGCTGGAAAGCCCAAGTCAGCAAAGGACTCAACTTCTCCTGCACAAACCATGCCACAGAGAGTTCCCTGTTTGGAGGCAGAGCAGCACAACCTCCCCCAGAGGAGCAGGGGGACCTGTGCAAACCCTCAGGCTGTGCCCTGGAGCAGCACAGAGCCAGAGAGTCAGAGAATCAATCACTGAATGGCTGAGGTTGGGAGGGAGCTCAAAGCTCAGTCCTGTGCCACAGGCAGGGACACCTCCCACTGCAACAGGCTGCTCAAGGACTCATCCAGCCTGGTGCTGGACACCTGCAGGGAGGTTGTGGAGCACAGAAGCACCCAATGTGGTCAAAGGCATCCTGCTGGTCCTGCTGGTCCTGATATTCCTGCTGATCCTGCTAATCCTGCTGATCCTATTCCTGCTATTCCTGCTAATCCTATTCCTTCTGATCTTGCTGATCCTATTCCTGCTAATCCTGCTGTTCCTGCTATTCCTACTAATCCTATTCCTGCTGATCCTATTCCTGCTGATCCTATTCCTGCTATTCCTGCTAATCCTGCCATTCCTGCTGATCCTGCTCTTCCTACTAATCCTATTCCTGCTATTCCTGCTGATCCTATTCCTGCTGATCCTGTTCCGGCTGATCCTATTCCTGCTGATCCTGTTCCTGCTGATCCTATTCCTGCTATTCCTGCTAATCCTGCCATNTGTTCCTGCTGATCCTATTCCTGCTATTCCTGCTAATCCTGCCATTCCTGCTAATCCTATTCATTCCATTCCTGCTAATCCTATTCCTGCCATTCCTGCCATTCCTGCTAAACCTGTTCCTGCTGATCCTGCTAACCACTGCAGCTCACCCAGGAGGAGACTCTGAAGGCAGTGCAGGTGGCTCCAGTGCTGCCATTTCTCCCCACCTGGTGGTTCTGCTCTGTCCTCTCACACTCCAGAGAAGGCACAGATCCATGACAGGGCTGCACAGGGTCAGCTGAGGCTGGGAGTTGTTTCCAGCCCTTCAGAGAAACCTCAGAATCACAGAAACCTTCAGGTTGGCAAAGCCCCCCAGGAGCACCAAGTCCCCCCCATCACCCTGCTCACTTCAAGCCATAGCCCCAAGCAGCACATCCCTGGGCAGCTCACTCCAGTCTCTAACCACTCTTACTGGGAAGAAATAATCCTAATGTCCAATCTAAACCTGCCCAGTAGCAGCCTGAGGCCATCCCCCCCTGTTCTGTGTCTAATTCCCTGTGAGCAGAGCCCAGCAGCAGCCTCTCCACAACCTCCTTTCAGGTAGCTGTAGACAGTGATGAGCTCTGCCCTCAGCCTCCTCCTCCTCCTCACACTAACCATCCCCAGCTCCCTCAGCCACTCTTCATCAGATTTACTTCCCAGGCCCTTCCCCAGCTTCCCTGCCCTGCCCTGCACTCACTCCAGCACCTCCACATCCTCTGTGCAATGAGGTGCCCCAAACTGAACACAGTACTTGAGCTGAGTCCCTGCTGCCCAGAGCACCTTTAATCCAAGGCAGTGTGCACAGAGGCCAAGCCAAGCTGCCCAGCAGACAGCAGATGGCTTCAGAAATGCTTTGGGGGGTGTGCTGCAGCAGCTCACCACACAGTGCAGACCTCACTAAAGGACAAAGGTGGCTTGGGTGTGCTGCTCAGGTTTGAGGTGAGTCTTGTAGAGCAGGGTTCCAGGTTGGACTTGGTGCTCCTGAGGGGCTGTGCCAGCCTGGCTGTGACTCTGTGCCACCTCACAGGTCTCACCTGCCCCCTAACCTTGCATTAATTGTGCTTTATGCAGCCAGCAACATCACAGCCCCCACCCTGTGCTGAATGCAAAGGGCCAGGAGCTGGGGAGGGCTCCTGAGCACCACAGCAGGCTGGGGTCTGCTGGGGGCTCATCCAGCACAGCAGAGGCTTCCTGATTGTCCCTTGGCCTTTGTTTCCCTGGAATCACTTTCCAAAGAAGAAGTACTGCCCACAGAGCACAGAGCTGGCACTCCCTGGGCAGAGGCACCCAGCAGCAGCTCTGGACCTGGTGCCTGGCAGCAGCCCTGCCAGAGTCACATCTGGAAGTGATTTCCATCCTCATGAGCTCGCTGCCAGATTTGTCACAGATTTCTCTGCATCCCTCCCAGCTGTGCTTGGTGCCCCCCTGACCTTCCCAGAAACAGTGGATTTTTACAGCTGGTAAAAGGAGCAATGCCAAGGGCAGGAGCTTTGTTTGTGGCTGGGGCTGCACTTGTGCCCTGCTGCAGCTGCAGCCCTGCCTCAGCACCCCAGGGACCCACCCTCAGCACCACCTTGGCTGCTGCTGGAGCTCACCCTCAGCACACAGAGTCACAGAATCATAGACTGGGAGGGTTGGAAGGGCCCTCAAAGCTCAGCCAGTTCCAAGCCCCTGCCATAGGCAGGGACACCTCCCACTAGCACAGGTCACTCAAGGACTCATCCAACCTGGCCTTGAACACCTGCAGGGAGGGAGCAGCCACAAGCTCCCTGGGCAGCCCCCAGGATGAGGCCAGTGAGGGTGAACTCAGAGCTTGAGAGGCAGAGCCCATCTCTGGTGGGAGGGAGGTGGCAGGGAGGGCAGAGGCCCCTGCAGAGCTCAGGGCTGGCTCCTTACAGCTCAGAGGAACTGCTCATTGCAGCCTCCAAGCCAGACTTTGCCTCTTCCCCCTCCATGTTTCAGGTTTCTCCACCTCAGGTTTAGGAGCAGCATTTGGCTTTCTTCCTAGGCCATCTTCCTCCTCCTTGTGCTTCCTCCTCCTTGTGCTTCCTCCCCCAGAGCCCTGAAGCTGCAGCTGAGCTGCCCTTTGCCAGTGCCCACAGCAGCTGCCCAAGCCCCACGGGGAGCAGAGCCTTGGGCAGTGGGAACAGCTGGGCTGGGAGCCTCTGCCCTGCCAGGGACCCTCCCAAAGCCCTCTGCTCCAGCACAGGAGGAGAGGATGGGATGGGATCCAGCCCTCTCAGCTCCCTCTGCACAGCAGCCAGCTTTACTCCCAGGCTTCAGGGCTATGTTCCCAAAGCCTCCAGGAGAGTTCAGCTCTCTGGGGTGGTTTTTGATGTTCTCATCCTTCAACCTTTCCCAAAAGAGAGCTGCAGGCAGGGTGAGGGCTGTGGCACTGCTACAGAGCAGCCTGCAGCACCTGAGACCTCTCCCCAGCACTGCCCACGCTGGGCTGGCTGCAAATATCTCCCAGCAGAAACCTGTGGGCTCTTGGGGATTGCAATGCCATTTGCTCTAATTCCTGTTGACATTTCATTTCACACACTATTAAATGAACCCCTTTGGAAGGATGAAACAGAAACTTGCCTTAGAAGAGGGAACAATAATGTGAGCTTTAGGACAAAACAAGCTGATGATTGATTTTTCTGATAGAGTTAACAGAGATGCTGCAAAGCATCCAGCAGGACCACTCTGGTCCACACAAGCCTGCCCTGGTGATTGTGGCAGCAAAGGCACCAACCTGGGGCAGACTCAGAGCTGCTGGAGTGAGGCCAGAGGAGGCTCACAAGGGCTGGAGCCTTGACTGTGCTCAGACCTCACCTCAAACACTGCCTCCAGCTCTGCTGTCCCCAGCTGAAGGACTCAGAGCTGCTGGAGTGAGGCCAGAGGAGGCCACAAAGATGCTGCCAGGGCTGGAGCAGCTCTGCTGTGGGCACAGGCTGAGGGGGCTGGGGGGGTGCAGCCTGCAGAGAAGGCTCCAGGGGCACCTCAGAGCTGCTGCCAGTGCCTGAAGGGAGCCTGCAGGAAGGCTGCAGAGAGACTTTTGCTGAGGGGGTCTGAGACAGACCAAGGGGGAATGGTTTGGAGCTGAGGCAGAGCAGGGTCAGAGTGGAGCTGAGGAAGGAGTTGTGCAGTGTGAGAGTGGTGAGAGCCTGGCACAGGCTGCCCAGGGAGGCTGTGGCTGCCTCCTGGCTTGGGGGGCTCAAGGCCAGGGTTGATGAGGCAGCCAAGTCTAGTTGAGAGTTGTCCCTGCCCATGGCAGGGAGCTTGGAGCAGATGAGCTCTGAGCCCTTCTGTGGTTCTACCACCACAGACTTCATTGCTTTCATTACTTTCATTGCCATTTTTAAGCCTGTTGGAGTCTTCCTCCCTGGGCTCCCTGGGTTGAAATGCTCTCTGCAAACACCCAGGTGTGTACCCCCCATACAACAGTGCTGGGTAATGGAAGGACAAGTGTGAGGGGACTGGGATGAATCACTTTTTATTTGACCAATTTAGCACTGACACATCCTATCAATCAGCCCTCTGCTGGCCCTGTGCAGGAAGCAGAGCTCCTGACACCTTTTATACCTCTCTTTGAACAATGACCTCAGGAGATGGAAGCAGCTGCCAAAGGCAGCTCTGAGTCTCTTCTGCTGCCCTGTAGAGTGAGGAGGGGAAGGGTTGGCCTGGCCTGGGCAGTCTGGGGCAGAAGGACCCACGGGGATGGTGGCTTCAAGAGCACTGCTGGGGATAGGACTCTGTTGGGTGACTGCAGCTCCAGTTTTGGTGGGTTCAGATTTATAGATTCATAGATTCATTGAATCCTAGAATCACTGAATCACAGAAACACAGAATCACAGAAAAACAGAAACACAGAATCACTGAATCATAGAATTATTGGATCATAGAATCATGGAACCATTGAATCATGGAATGTGGAATCAGAATCATAGCTCATAAAAACCTTGAATCATAGAATCACTGAATCTTTAAATCATAGAATAATATAATTGAATCATTGAATTATTGAATCATAGAATCATGGAATCACTGAATCATGGAATGTGGAATCATAAAAACATTGAATCATTGAATCATAGAAACATAGAATCACAGGAACAGAATCATTGAATCTTTAAATCACAGAATAATGCAATCATTGAACCATTGAATCATTGAATTATTGTATCATAGAATCATTGAACCATTGAATCATTGAATTATTGTATCATAGAATCATGCAATCATTGAATCATCGAATCATTGAATCATAGAAGCAGAATCACTGAATCAGAGAATCATAGAAACATGGAAACAGAATCATTGAGCTGCTGAATCAATGAATGGTTTGGATTGGAAGGGACATTAAAGCTCAGCCAGTTCCAACCCCCCTGCCATGGGCACAGACACCTCCCACCAGCCCAGGCTGCTCAAGTCCTCATCCAACCTGGCCTTGAACACCTCCAGGGAGAGGGCAGCCACAGCCTCCTTGGACGACCTGCTCCAGTGCCTTCCCACCCTTAAGAGGAGGAAAGAGAAGCTGCTGTGAGCAGGGCTGAAGCTCAGCAGTAAGAAGAGCTTCTATAACATGGCAGGATCCCAGAGTGCCAGGCTGGAAGGGACCCCAAGGAGCCCCTGGGCCAACCTGTCTAGGTGATAGTGGAGTTGAAATGAGCTGGTCCAGCCCCCTGGGCAGAGCCTCCTCCTGCCTTCCATGGGCCTCGACTCCCAACCTGCTGCATTGACCTCCTGCACTGTCTGAAGCTCAGCAGAGTCATGAGCACTGAGACCTCCCTCACTGCACCAGGTCAGGAGAGAGAAAGCAGTGCCCCCTCTGCCTTCTGCCCCTGCTTCCCCGGGGGCAGTGCTGTGAAGGGGTCTGTCTGTGTGGTCAGTGTGACAAGACAGCTCCTGGGGCCAGAGGAAGGCAGTTTGGGTCTGCAGACCCCACACAAGCTCCTGAGGGCACCACGGCAGAGCAGAGTGCAGGGAGGAGGCTCCTGAGGGCTGCAAGCATGGGGCTGTGTGATGGTTTGGGAGTTCCCTGCCCCCTACACTGTGTAAAATCCCCCAGACCAGGCTCAGGCAGCTGGAAGTGAAGGACTGAAGCTCTGTTTACAGCTCAGCACAATGTACAAGCAGAGATACACACAACAGACAGGAATAGTTACAGACATAGACAAGGTAAAGGGAATACAGAAACACAATTCCCCTGCCAGCAATCAGAGACCCCAGCAGGGGCTCCCAACCACCCTGCCACCTCCTCCCCACCCCTCTGCTTTACCCCAAGGTTTGCCTTATGTGCAAGGTGAGTCTGGAGGATGGGCCAGGGGGTTTAGAAGGAAAGTGGTTAGTGAGGTTACTCAGCAGAGAAAGGCCAGAAGCTGCTAACAGCCTGAGATGCTGTGCCCCAGAGACTGAGTTATCTTTGTTTGGAGTTCTTAGCCATCTCAGCAAGCCTATGAGTGAAGCAGACATCACCACTGCTTCCTTTCACAGCCTGTGGTATAATTTTCTCTACTAAAATATTCCAATTAGCCTTAAACCAGCACAGGATGAGCAGAGCAGGTCCTCCCCACCCAGCCCCTGGGCAAAACATGGGACAGAGGACCAGACACACAGAGCCAGTCCAAAACGGCAGCAGGATTCTCCCTCTCCCAGCCCAGAGCCTGCCTTTGGCTGCAGAAACCTGCTGGAAATTGCTGTGGGGTGAAGGCCTTTTGGAAAGCAGAATGGGTTTGGAGCTGCTGTGAACTTCTCCTTCCTCCATTTTTAACCTAGGATTATGTCATAGAACATCCTTAAAGATGTTCCCCAGGGCCAGGCCCCTTTTTACAGTGAATAATATCTAATCACCCATTTCTTCCCATATCACATACTGCTGCCTGCTAAATTTGTCCAGCTAATTAGCTCTTTCCCCTAACACTCAGGGTGATTAAATCTGTGTTGAAAGTTTCTGTGCAGCCCCAGAGCAGACACACCTGAGCATCTCCTAAATTTGGCAGAGGACAATACTTAATGGGTTATTTTTTATCCTCCTTTTTATTTTTTTAGTGGATGCTTGGAATTGCTGCATAAATGAATTCTGATCCTTCAGCTTCCTTATTACTTTTCTAACCCACTCCCCCCCCCCCCCCCCCCCCCCCCCCCCATCATTTTTTTT
>VWYK01098978.1:48617-62840 GCA_013399775.1 Semnornis frantzii
CCTGGCTGGTGGATCTGGCCCTGGCTGGTGGATCTGGCCCTGGCTGGTGGATCTGACCCTGGCTGGTGGATCTGACCTGTGTTCATTCCTGGTGAAGCTGCCAGGTTTGCCAAGCTCTGCCTGCCCTGGGCAATGCCACTCCAGGCTGCTGTGGCACTGCTGGCAGTCCCCATGCCAGTTTGCTGTGTCACTGCCCAGCTATTTATAGACTCCAGGTGGTATCCAGGGAACAGGAGGATGTTGACTGGGATTCTTCTATGAATAAAACATGGAAGCTTTGCTGGCCTGGGCAGCCAAGAGCTGCTTTGGCTGGAATGCTTTCCACCCTGCTTGGGCTCAGCTGCTGAGCCACTTCCTCCTGCTGCAGACTCCAAAACCAAGGTGGATTTTGAGAGCTGGGCTACAAGCAAATGACACAAAGAGCAGGGCAGTGTGGCCTTTGCTGTGGCAAGCAGCACTGAGCTCTGCTGATCCGTCAGGACATTTGCTTTTGCTGCCAGCAGAATCCTTTCCCTGCTTCCCCTCAGGTCCAAAACTACTCTTCCTTGTCAAAGGAAACATTTCATTCTGAAAGTTCTCTGGGTGGTGCAGACCTTCCCACCTACCTGTGGAATTCTTTCCTGCAGTAGCTCTCTAGAGGTCTTGCTCACCTGCAGTGGAATTTACACAGCCCAGGGGTTTGGGTTTTTTCCCCCAAAATACTGGAATTAACAGAGCTGGAAATGGGCAGAGTCAGCCTGGAGGTGAGGAAGAAGTTGTTGAGCATGAGGGTGGTGAGAGCCTGGCAGGGGTTGCCCAGGGAGGTGGTGGAAGCCTCATCCCTGGAGGTGTTTAAGGCCAGGCTGGATGAGGCTGTGGGCAGCCTGAGCTGGTGTGAGGTGTCCCTGGGCATGGCAGGGTTTGGAGCTGGATGCTCCTTGTGGTCCCTTCCAGCCCTGACTGGTTCTGTGGTTCTGTGATTCTTTGATTCTATGACTCCATGATTCTATGGTTCTAGGATTCTGTGGTTCTGTGGTTCTATGACCTCACCCAGCCTGGCCTGAAACACCTCCAGGGATGAGGCTTCCACCACCTCCCTGCCCAACCCCTGCCAGACTCTCACCACCCTCTTGCTCAACAACTTCTTTCTCACCTCCAGGCTCACTCTCCCCATTCCCAGCTCTGTTCCATCCCCTCCACTCCTATCACTCCCTGACAGCCTCAAAAGTCCCTCCCCAGCTTTCTTGTAGCCCCCTTCAGACCCTGCAAGGCCACCAGAAGCTCACCTGGGAGCCTTCTCCTCTCCAGACTGCACAGCCCCAACTGCCTCAGTCTCTGCTCACAGCAGAGCAGCTCCAGCCCTCTGCTCACCCTCGTGGCCCTTCTCTGGACCCCTCCCAGCCCCTCCACATCCCTCTTGTCCCAGGGGCTCCAGCACTGGCTGCAGCACTCCAGGTCTCAGCAGTGGGTAGCAGAGGGGCAGGATCCCTTCCCAGCCCTGCTGCCCACACTGCTGCTGCTGCAGCCCAGGAGCCTCTCACCATGCTGGCAGCCTGTGATGAATCCATCCTCATACCTCAGAGTTCTACCAGCTTAAACCCAGGAGTTTCTCAAGGACCTTCTCCCCCAGCTCAGTGGAGAGGCAGCTGAGGGAGCAGGCAGGAGGCTCAGCATCCCTCAGGCTCAAAGTCTCCTTCTGGGGATCAATAAGGACTTTGCATCCTGCTACCTGCCACTGACCAATGCTGCCCCAGCCTCTCCCTCTCTCCCTGCTGAAAAGTTGCTGCCAAGCTCCCCACAGTGGCATCTGAGCTGTGAAATGACACAGGGAAGGTCACTGTGGTGGATGCATTTCTCCATACAGTTCTGAAGTAGGTCAGGTAATATAGGACTTGGCATCACTCTCAGGGTAATCATAGCTGGAATTAAATTTAGATTTCAATAATGAAGGCAGCACCTGCAAAGTCCAAACTGCAGGTCAGCTGCTGTGGCCCCTCTCTGCTGCAAGGGCATCCCCCTGCCTCTGCAGCACCCAAAGACACAGGTCCTGACACCTCACCCCAGGCAGGGCCTTGCTTTGGATTCTTCTGCCACTGGCTTTTTGTCAGCCTCCCTGGACAGAGCTTGGTGTGGCTAAGCACAGCACTTCCATGGCAACCTCCCCTCTGACAGCTTCAGTTTATTTCTGAGCTCTTCCAGCAAACACAACCTCCCCACTGCCTCTGCAGCATGAGTAAGTAGCATCAGGCTCTGCTTTTACAGCTGAGGATGCTGCAGCAGGGGAAGGTGCTGGGAAGGACACCTCCAGCCCAGAGAGAGCTCAGATTCCCCTCACACTTCATCTGCAGCTCTCAGGGAATGCTCTTCTCAGGTTCAGAAGGGCTCAGGCTGGAGGCAGACTGTTTATGGCTCTATAAACTGCTTGCTTTGAGCTGGCTGCAGAAGGAAGAGGCTGGGAGGGTTCAGAAGTTAATTTCTCAGTGTTTCAAACCATCCTACATTAGAAACCTCACAAGAAGGAAGCTTGACCTGATGAGGTTGCCCAAGCTGCTATTTTCAGGGCTAACCACACTGAGGAGGAACAGGGAGCAAAGCACATTACTGGCTGATAAATAAAATAAACCTTCTGAGCTCTCCTGTAAATCAAAACGCTGCAAGAACCTCTGAGGCTGCACTGAAGCACGGGCTGGGGGGTGGGGAAATAAAAAGGTAACACAAAATCAATGTTAAAGGCCATCTCAGCATCCTTTTATCTAACCAAAATTGTAAGCACACTGCTCTGCTCCCCAAGCACAAAATCCATTTACACTTTGCATACTTGAAAAGAAGTCTAAATGCATTTTGAAACCCACAGCCTTAACTGCCTGCTTCTCCCATTTAATACAACAGGACTTAATAAGATTTGCAGGAGGCATAAAAGGCAAATTGAGGCCTATAGCTGAGCACACAATTTCAGGTTCCCAGCAGAGTGGCAAACCTACTGATGGGGAAAATGCAACACTGGCAGGGATCAAAGCAGGATAAGGGATGACCAGAAAATAAAAGGGAAAGTCCAGGCACAAATCCAAACTGGGTGCAGAGTGGATTGAGAGCAGCTCTGAAGAAAGAGGCTTGGGTGTACTGAGGAGAAGCTCACTGTGAGCTGGCAGTGCCCTCAGGCAGCTGTGTGCTGGCTGCAGCCAGAGCAGTGTGGGCAGCAGGGCAAGAGAGGGGACTGTGCCCCTTGGCTCTGCTCTGCTCAGACCTCACCTCAAACACTGCCTCCAGTGCTGCTGTGCCCAGCAGAAGGACTCAGAGCTGCTGGAGTGAGGCCAGTGGAGGCCACANTTAGGTTGAGCAGAGTTGAATGGCTCCTTCCTGGAGGTGCTCAAGGCCAGGCTAGATGAGAGGTGTCTGAGAGGTGTCCCTGCTCATGGTAGGGAGCTTGGAGTAGAAGCTCTGTGAGGTCCCTTCCAGTCTGAGCCACTCTGATTCTCTGGGATGCAGCCTCAGCTTCCTGCAGCCCCTCTGAACACTTAGCAGATGCTTTCAACAGTGGCAGAGTCACTTTTTGAGCCCAGTTTCCAGGAGGGTTTCAGTTCTTGGGGATAAGTCCTTGCAGAGCTGCTCAGGTCTTGCTGGCTTTGGGTAACCCAAGGCAGACTCTGGAGGAGAAGGCTGCTCTGGCTCCACAGGGCAGTGGTGCCCTTGGCAGCAAGCAGGAGCATGGCCTCCCCCAGCAGCCTGTGTCCCCCAGGCTGGCAGGACTCTGTCCCACCTGGGAAGTTTGTGGGAAGGACAGAGAAAGCCCTGAAAGCACACAGGCACCATCTAAGAAAGGGTCTGTAGCCAGCCAAGCCACCCACCCAGGCATGGCCATGCCCCCAGCAACCATCCTGGGGCTTTTCATCTCTTCACTGGCATCTCAGAGCCCTGCCAAGGCAGCAAAGCACTGACTGAGGAGTTCATCACCTCAGAGCCCTCCTTGAGCCCTCTGCCCTCAGGGGCCCACAGCCTCTGTGCAGCCCACGGTGCTGGAGAGGCACAAGCGCAGCTGACAGCTTTGCCTCTGCTTAAAATCAGAGAAGCAATGCTTGAGCTTAGCTTAAACTGGCAGAGAGCCAGCAGAGAGCTGAGGGCTTAGCCACAAGTGGCCTGAGCATGGCACACACTCAAATGACTCAACACAACAGATGCTCTCTGTACCTGTCTGGGTTTCTGCACCACGTTGTGCTCTGATCCAAAAGCTTTTATGGTGGTGCCTGAGCCAAAGGCTGATGAGGGAAGCAGAGCTCCTGTGGGCTGCAGCAAGCCCTGGACCAGGCTGTCAGGTGGAGGAACTGAGCATCAGGTTTGGACTCAGTAACACAAAATGTGCAGACTCAGGCTTCAAAACATGCTCCTGGCACCACCCCCCGAGGCGTTCTGCAGCTTCTTCCTCTGTTCCCTCCCCTGCACTGCCTCTGCCCATGGGCTGGGAACCAGGTACCACCCCAGGGAGGCTCTGCCTGCTGCCCTGCCCTCTCTCTAGACATCAGATGTTGCCAAGACAACCCAGGAGGAAGGAGCTGAGCAGAGGCTGCAGAGAGGAGAGGGCCAAGGGGTCGGGCAGGCTGGGAGCAGATTTCCATGGGAAAAGCAGAGGCTGACTGTGGCAGGGGGATATGAATTCACCAGGGGCAGTGCCTGTCCCTTTCCCCTTGCTGCCTGCCCAGCTGTGTGCCCACCAATCCAGCAGGTGTGGGCACAGAGCTGCAGGCTGCCCCTCAAAGGGAGGAACCCCCATGGGCTCCTGCACCTTCCCTGCTCAGTTCCTCTTCTCCCCCTGCTCCTCTCCCAGCTCCATCCCATACCCAGCAGGTGTTTCCATGGCAACACCATGCAAAGCCATCCTTGCCTCTGACATGGGAGAAATGTTGAATGGCTGAAAAGAATTGGCTTGGGGGAAAAAAAAAACACCAAAACCTGGAAATTCAACCAAAAATAGGGAAGGCAAGAATGGGAGGTGGTGGTGAAAGCTGCCTGGGGGCAGCAAACCCTTTCGGAGAGCTTCTCACAGCCTGAATGCAGTTTGCTGTTGCTCTTTGATGAGGAGAAAGGGTTTTGTTTTCCACTGAGCTGTGAAGCATCTCTGGCAGCCCTGTCCCTTCTCTCAAGCCTGCCAGTGGCAGTGATTCTGTTTCACCACACAGAAAAGAGTTCTGAAGGACCTGGGGAGAAGAAAGGAGCAGCAGAGCCCCAGGTTGGCCCTGAAGGAAGAGCTCTGCTAGAGTAAATCAGGGGAATTTGTGCTCTGCTGTCCTGCACGGCTCTGCTACAAGTGACAAATCAATCTTGGTACAAACATCCTTTGCTAATCAGTGTGGTTACATTAATTATGATGAATGCTTTTAGCAGCTGCAGTCTGTGGCCACAAACACCTCCTCTCTTCGTGTCCTGAAGCACAAAGCTTCTCCAAAACTGCCCAGGCTCCAGCAGCTGAGCAGGCAGAGTTTGCAGCCTCAGCCTTCCAAGTGTTTAATTGTAGGAAATGCAGAGTCCATTAGGATTGTTGTTATTAAATATTAAGTCATATCCCTTGGAAAGAGAAAAAAAAAAGATCCATTACCACTTCACAAATGACAAACAGGCAGGAGGACTCCATCAGTTTCCTGACCCAGGGGATTAATTGCAGGCAGTTGTTGCACAGCAACAGGGTAGAGCAGATTGGGACCTCACCTAATGAGTAACACCACAGCCAATTGGAATTGCAGGGACATTAGCTGGGCAGAATGCAATTAGAGACAGGCAGATCTGATTGGGGTGGAAGATTTCTGTGCTCCAAAACCAAAAACCAAGGCCCAAGCCCACATCTTGGGGCTGGAGAGGAGAAGGNGCTCCTTGTGGTCCCTTCCAGCCCTGACTGGTTCTGTGATTCTGTGAGTCTATAATTCTATAACTCTATGATTCTGTGATTCTATAATTCTATGATTCTATTATTCTATGAGTCTGACTATGACTCTGGGATTCTATGATTCTGGGATTCTATGAGTCTATGGATTCTGTGATTCTATAGTCTGTGAGTCTATGATTCTGTGAGTCTATAATTCTGTGAGTCTGATTCTGTGATCCCATCTGTAATGAGTGGCACAGAGCAACAGATGAGGAAGGTGCAATTCCCACTGTCCTTAGAGACACTGGAGGGGGAGGCTGGGCTGAAAGGTTCCGAATTAAAAGGAGGAATGCAGCAAACAGCTGGGAAAGGTTGTGTGGAACTACAGGCAGACCTCCAGCAAACTCCTCAGCAGGGTTGTGAATGAAAGGGAGAAACTCAGGCAGCAGCTCAATGCCCACAGCTGCAGGTTGGCAGCCCTGGGGGAGTCAATGCCTCAAGGCCTCCCTGGGAGGAAGAGTTCAGCTTCCTTCCCAGACAGGACAAACACTTCCATCACACTCAGGAGCTGATGTCAGACAGAAGGAGGCTGCAGGGAAGGGCAGCAGCCTGCAGAATCAGCAGAGATGTCCCTGGGGTGTTGGTTTCCCCTCGCTGGCAGCTCAGGGTCCCTCTGCAGCAGCCAGTCCCATGTGCCCCTGAGGGTGCCAAGGTGCTGAGCATTTCTGCAGGGGCTGCTCACAGATCTGCCTCTGCTTCTGCTGCCTCTCTGCTCCCAGCCACTGCCAGGCCTCAGCCCCTGGCTCCACAGCTTCATCAGCACCAAGCTTCAGGAGTCTTCCAGGGGATTTGGCAGAGCAGCCAAGTTAGCTGTGGGGGAACCCAGTGCCTGCCAGGGCAGCTGAGTTACCCCTGCAGGGAAGAGGAGCTGCAGTTGGGGGGCACTCAGCAGAGTGCCCAGCGGGTCCAGAGAGGTTCTGCTCCCCCTCTGCTCTGCCCTGCTGAGACCTCATCTTGAGCACTGCCTTCAGCTTTGGGCTCCCCAGGGACAGGGACCTGCTGCAGAGAGTCCAAGGGAGGGCTGTGAGGATGCTGAGGGACTGAGCACTGCCTGGGGAGGAGAGGCTGAGGAACCTGGGGCTGAGAGTCTGGAGAGGAGAAGACTGAGAGGGGATTTGATCAATGTTTAGAACTCTCTGAGGGCTGGGGGTCAGGAGGGGGGGACAGGCTCTGCTCACTGCTGCCTGGGATAGGACAAGNGCAAGTGACTGTGCCACACAGCTTGGTGCCAGCTGCACACTTGCTGAGGCTGCACTGATTCCTCTGCCCATGAAGGGCTGGAGCAGGTCCAGAGAAGGGCAAAAAAAGCTGAGCAAGGCTCTGGAGAACAGGGCTGAGGAGCTGGGGGTGCTCCTGGGGTCCTCAGTGGTCCAGCAGTCTCAGTGCATCCAGGGACCTTCATCAGCACAGTTCCAACAGTCACATCATTTTTTTAGCCAAGAGGGGTCCAACCCTGCCTGTTCATCAATGTTCCCTAAACCTCTTGGCATTAAAAGATCTGAAAATAAACCCTCCTGCATATTTGGTGTGGTTTTGGAGTCTGATTTAGAAATTATTTGAGCAGAGCTTTTTTTTCCCCTCCTTTTTAGCCTTTGTATCAGTCATTTTATCTGAGAGATGATAAGCTCAGCTGAGTTTAAACTGATTCATCCTATTTTGTAATGTTTAAATGTACTTTGCTGAAGCTCCATCATAATGTCACACACTTTTAAAATGAATAATTCATCCTGCCCACCTCTTCTGAAATGCCAAAAGGATGCTGTGCCTCAGCAGACAGTGGCAAATACCTTCACTGCCAGGCACAATCAGGAGCAATCCAACCCAAAGCCCAGCAGCCCAAGCTGCAGCACTGCAGAGCTCAGCACCATGGTCCTCAGGGCAAGACAGAAGGAGAAGGCTCTGCAGAGATTCATCAAATGGTTTGGGTTGGAAGGGAGCTCAAAGCTCAGCCAGTTCCAACCCCCTGCCATAGGCAGGGACACCTCCCAGCAGCACAGGTCACTCAGGGACTCATCCAGCCTGGTGCTGAACACCTCCAGGGAGGTTGTGGATCAAAGATCGCCTTGGGTGATTCTGTGCTGCACAACCTCCCTGGGCAACCTGTGCCAGTGTCTCACCACCCTCAGCCTGTGCCAGTGTCTCACCACCCTCCCTGTGCAGATCCAGAGCAACAGGTCACTCAAGACCTCATCCAGCCTGGTCCTGAGCACCTCCAGGGGAGCCCTTCCTGCTGCCTCCAACCCTCTGAGAGGAGGCTGTAGTGAAGAGGCTGTTGGCCTCTTGTGGTGAGTAACTAGAGACAGGGCAGGAGGAGCTGCACCAGGGAAGGTTTAGGTTGGACATGAGGAAAAATTTCGTGGCTGCAAGAGTGGTCAGGGCTTGGCACAGGCTGCCCAAGGAGGTGCTGGAGTGGCCACCCCTGGAGGTGCTCACCCCTGGGCATGGCACTTGGCAGCATGGTTTATTGCTGTGCTGCTGCTGGGTTGATGTTGGACCTTTGAGGGCTTTTCCCCCTGAAAGAGAGGAAAGCAGCAGGAACCCCAAGCTGGATCTCTGGGAGAAGAGAATGGCCTAGGAGAGACAAAGTCTCAAACCCCTGTTACAGGATTTGATCTGGCCCAGAGCAGCATCTCACCCACCTGGCCCAGGCTGGCATCACAAGAGCTGCCCCCTGCCTGGGTCACTGCCCCTCGTCTGTCCAGCAGGAACCAAGAAGGAGCTTTGTGAGGATGCCAGACAGGTCCTTGTGCTGGGGGTGGCACAGCTGGGCAGGTGAGAGGCTGTGCTCCAGCTGGGCAGCCCAAGGGGCAAGGCCACCTGCCAGAAGCTCTCATCCTGCAGCAGCCTCCCACAAGCACAGAGCCCTCCGCCGTGCCCAGCAACTCCTTGGCACAGTACTTGAGGGCCTAAATCTTCATTTGTAGTTCATAAATATTTTATGCCAGGGTATTTTCACTGAATCATGGATGAGGCATGAAACAAACTCTCCAGTGGAGATACTAAAGGCATCTGATTGCTTCTGCTGAACGTTTGCAGCACTGCTGGGAGCGCTGGCAGCTATCGCTCACCGCTCCAGGCAGAGCGAGGCGAGGACAGGCTGGTACCACACAGCCTGCCTCTCAGACAGGCTTTCAGCAAGCCCCAAACACCTCCTGAGCCTGGAATAAACACAAATGGAAGCAAAGCAAACCCCCTTGTAAAACTCTGCAGTCATCTTCCATCAGGAGCCCCACGCTGCTCATCAAACATTGAAGAGCAGTCTGTGAATATCTGAACAAATGACCTCACTGCCATCCTTCAGATCCTGCCTCAGAGCACAGCAGAGCAGCACTGGCTGGGGCCTGCAGCCACAGGTTGCCACAGCCCCCAGCAGCTTCAGCCCTCCCAACTCTTTTACCTTAGGCTGCAATGCAGAGGGAGGCTGTTGGCAGAGCCTCAGCCCAGCTCCTGGAGGGGCTTGTGCTGGAAGAGCAGCTACACAAATGGGGTCAGCTCTGCTTGCAAGCCCTTCAGAGCCTTGGCTGCAGGGAGCTAACCCCTGAAACCATCACAGAGTGGGGACCTTAGAGCTCAGCCAGTTCCAGCCCCCCTGCCACAGGCAGGGACACCTCCTGCTGGACCAGATCGATGGAGGCCTCAGCCAGCCTGGCCTCCAACACCTCCAGCAGGGAGGCATCCACCACCTCCTTGGGCAACCTGTGCCAGGGTCCCCAGGCACACCTCATTGTCAGCACTTTGGGGCAGGGTTAAGTGAGCAGCATTTAGATTCCAGCTGAGGACCTTAAAAATGGCTGGAAGCAAATGACTGAACTTTCCTTGGTGTCTATTTAATCTCAGAGGGATGATTAGAAACACTTTGAACCCTGGTGAGAAACCAGTGGAGGGGATGACACAACCCTTAAAGAGCAGAGTAGGAGAAAAGGAAAACCACAAAAGCCTGGAATGGGGCAGAGAGGGCTGAGGGGGGCAGAGAGGGCTGAGGGGGGCACAGAGGGAAAATGAAGGTTCCACAGAGCTCTGAGCAGGACCTCTCGTGGTAGCTCACCAGGGCTGGCACAGACCCATGGCAGGCAGCATCCCTGTGCATGCTTTGGGCTGCTGATCAGCCCAAGTCCTGCTGCTTTCCTTGAGGAGCATCATCAGGCCTCAGAGCCTCCTCAGGGGTCACTGCAGTCATTGCCTCCTGGGCAGAGAGTGATGGAAGCAGTGCCAGGTCTGGTCTGTGCCATGAGTCAAGCCAGCTGGAGGTGTGAACCTGGCAGAGAGGGCTCAGGGAGGAGTAGGAGCCCTTAGAGCACAGCAGCTCATGACTCACCCCTTGGTCAGCTTCACAAGGAGGGAGGTGGCTGCTGGAGGCTCAAGAGGCTCCTGTGGCTTGTGAGCAGACCTGGGAGCTGCTGCAGATGGCATCTGCTGCTGGGCGACTTCCCCGAGCCAGAGTGGGCACAGGCTGAGGTGGGCACACCCTCCTGCAGAGCACCCTGCATGGGCACAGCTGGGTCCTGCCACGGAGGGAGGGCAGCACATCCCCTCCCAGCAGCTATGTGAGGGATGGGAGGTGGAAAGATCCTTGTGCCAAGCAGCAGGCAGTGCCCAGCACGGCCGTGCCCGGTGCCCACCCAGCTCTGTCTGACAGACAAACCTGTCTCAGCCCCCCACGGGGTGAGATGCCCCCTTGGGAGGAAGACTGCAGCTCCTCTGGGGGGGCAGCCCTGGTTCCTGGCATCCCTGTGCTTGGCTGGCACACTCAGAAGGCAGGAGCCTGGGGCCTGCCTGCTGGCCAAGGGGAAATGTGAGCGAGCAGATGGCCTGGGCTGGAGCAGTTGGCTCCTGCCCCAGCTGGAGGGGAGGAGGCAGCAGCTCAGTGCTGGGTGCCAGGGGAAGCTCAAGGTCCAGCCATGGAAAGCTCATTTCTGGGGATCAAACTTATCTAATGTGACTAAACTCTGCTGGAAGGCAGCTCTCTGTGTGTGATATTTATCTGCCTCTGCTGGCACAGCTTCTCACACAGCCTGCAGTCAGGCCCTGGGCTGTGCCCTCTGCTCTGCAGCCCAGCACCCACAGCTGCAGCCTCAGCATCCCTGGGCAGAGCAGTTCTGTGCCTTTGAAAGGAGCAGGTCCAGAGCAGCAAAATGGGGAAGGAGAACAGCTGAGGGAACTGGGATTGTGCAGTCTGGAGAAGAGGAGACTGAGGGAAGCCTCACTGCTCTCTACAGCTCCCTGGAAGGAGGCTGCAGTGCAATGACTGTTGGCTGTTGGCCTCTTCTCCCCAGTAACAAGTGACAGAACAATCCCAAGCACCAAGACAGGCTGGGCAGGCACTGCCTTGGGAGCAGCCCTGAGGAGAGGAGACCTTGGAGTGGCCTTGCAGGATCTGAAAGGGGCTGCAGGAGGGTTGGGGAGGGACTATTGAGAAGGGCTTGTAGGGACAGGACAAGGGGCAATGGGTTTGGACTGGCAGAGGGGAGATTGGAGTTGGGTGTCAGGAAGAAATGNTGGTGGTGCTTCTGTGCTCCACCACCTCCCTGAAGGGCTTCTGTGCTCCACAACCTCCCTGAAGGTGTTCAGCACCAGGCTGGATCAGTCCTTGAGCAACCTGTTCCAGTGGGAGGTGTCCCTGCCCATGGAACTGGCTGAGCTTTGGGCTCCCTTCCAGCCTGAGCCATTCTCTGATGCTCTGAAGCTGTGGCTCCTATCAGCCACCTGCAAAAAGCAGTCCTCACTGCACAGATCTTTCCCACCAGGCCAAGGTTTGACCTCACCATCCCTACAGGAAAAATAAAAGGACCTCTCCTGTCCCTCCTGGTTGGGAGCTGTTAACAAAGAGTTTGACATCTGAAAAACCTGAACCAAGCCAAGGGTAGAAGGTGTGAAAAAGATCCAGTCAGAGGTCCTAGACAAAGAGTAATGCCCTTTAAGAACTAGAAAGCACCACTGAAGGGAGGATAAAAGATTCCTTCTGTAGGAACAGAGATTTAGGAAGGGCCACAGCAGCCTCCCAGCGACTCACTGCAGGATTTACTCTTCCCCATTGCCTCTTTTATTTCGTGCCAGTTGCAATCTGATCTGCTGCAAACGGTTTCAAATTAGATTTCTGGGCCACAAACAGGCAGAGAAGGATCCACTGCCTGCAGAGCACAGCTCAGGGGCTGGCTGGCTGCAGGTTGGTGGCTCTGGAGCCTGCGTGACCATGGCATAGCTGTGCCTGGCTGGGGGCTGTGACTCATCCAGCTGCTGCCTTTAGATGGAGCAGGTTAATAAGAGAGGCAGGGCAAGCAAACATCCTGGTTTGCTCTTAATTCCTCTCACTGGCTGCAGTGTAGCTTCCTCAACCTGCCACCACTCAGCAGGTGTCCAACACTTGCACAGTGTCATGGCACAACTGTGGTGATGCCACCAGAGCCAAACCCAGCAGGCTGAGTAGGAGATTCACAGTGTCACAGGATGGGTTTGGGTGGGAAGGGAGCTTAAAGATCAGCCAGGGGCAGGGACATCTCCCACTGGAGCAGGTTGCTTTGTGCAGCCTGGTGCTGAACACCTGCAGGGAGGTTGTGGAGCACAGAAGCACCAAACGTGATCGAAGATTGAAGAGCTTCTGTGCTCCACAACCTCCCTGGGCAACCTGTGCCAGGCTCTCGCCACCCTCCCTGTGAAGAATTTCTTCCTCATCTCCACTCTCAATCTCCCCTGCTCCAGCTTCAGTCCACTCAAGCTTCTACATCACAACACATCCACCACAACCAAGCCTACTGCAGCCTGCTCTGTGGTGTCCTCTGCTCCAAGGGATGCTGATCTTCAGAGAAGGAGGTGGAACTAATGTGCAGCCTGGTGAGGAGCTGGGAACAAGGCTTAGGTGAGAGCTGGACTGGGTGATCCTGGAGCTCTTTTCCAGCCTGCTTCATTCTGTGCTTCTGTGACATCTCTGAGGGCTGGGGGTCAGGAGGGGGGGGGGACAGGCTCTGCTCACTGCTGCCTGGGATAGGACAAGCAGCAATGGAGGGAAGCTGCAGCACAGGAGGTTCCAGCTCAACACAAGGACAACTTCTTGCCTGGAAGGGTCCCAGAGCCCTGGCACAGGCTGCCCAGAGAGGCTGTGGAGTCTCCTTCTGTGGAACCTTTGCAGGCCTGTCTGGATGTGTTCTGTGTGCCCTGAGCTGGACTGTCTGGTCCTGCTCTGGCAGGGCTTGGCCTGGATGAGCTCTTTGAGTCCTTTCCAGCCACTGACACCCTGTGAGGCTGTGATTCCTTCAGGTAGCTGTAGACAGCAATGAGATCTCCTCTCAGTCTCCTCTTCCTCAAACTAACCATCCTCAGGTCCTTCAGTTGCTCCTCACAAGATTCCTTCCCTAGCCCTACTGCTCTCAGCAGTCTGGATGTGAGGTGAATGCTCCTCAAACCATGCTGCAGCCAAGGAGAACATCTCAGCCCCCACTGCAGCATGTCAAAAGCTCCCTCAGCTTCCCTTCTCCTTCTCCTCCCACTGGAAGGGGGATGCTGGGAGAAGCACAGGTCTGGACCCATCCTGCTGGCCCAGAGGAGCTTGGCAAAGCTGATGGCAAGCAGAGAAGAGAGGAAAGGAGCTGCTGGTGCTTGGGGACTGGATGAGTGATTGTCCTGAGCTCCCTGCTTCACCCTCACCCCTGCTGAGCCACTGGGCCCCTGTTGGTACCCTGAGCTGGGTGACTCCTCTCTCAGAGGCTGCCAGGGAGTTTTGCCATATGGCAGCAAGGAGATTTGATTAGTTGACTGTTTCCTATTTGTTTTAATTAGTATTTTATTAGCCATATGTTAAATTGCACATTTCAACTACTCAGCAGTGTTACTGGAAGTCAGAAAGTCTCTGGATGAGGTTTCTGTTGCCTCCTGAGCCATGTGGGTGTTTGTTTTGAACATCATCTCACCTGCTGGGGTTCCAGAAGTGCTCTCCCTTGTCTCCTCCCCTCTCATTTCAGCTTATCTCACCCTTTGGTTTATTTCATCTCATCTGCCACCTTTGCCAACACCAGAGAGGGGAGCAGGACAGACCTCTGGCTATGTACCAGAGCTGCTTGGCACATCCCTGGATGCCAATGGCATACCCAAGCTCTGGAAGCTCTGCTGCAGGACACCCAGAGACCTCCCAGGAGGACCTCCTCGGGAGCTTGAAACCTCTTCCCTAATCTCATCCAGCCTGTTGCTGAGCACCTCCCTGGGCAACCTGTGCCAGGCTCTTACCACCCATCCCTGGGCAGTTCCAGTGCAACATTCCCTACAGCACCCACAGAGACCTGGGAGCAGTTAGTGCTGAGTTCCTCAGCCACCACAGAGGCAGAGTCCCCCCAAAGCCCACTGCT
>VWYK01098981.1:0-30871 GCA_013399775.1 Semnornis frantzii
GAAAATCTTTAAAGTTCAGGCTGGTGCTGCAGAACACAAACATTACAGGATCACGGGCACTACATTTTTATTAGCTGCACCTAAACAGATTTATTTTGGAGTTCAGTGTCTGGTTATAGCAAAATATTTATTGCTACAATTGGTATATTAAGATTACATACGCTAGACAAATATTGCAGGGTGAGTATGAGATTTCTAAAAATCTCTTAGTGCTTCAATCCTCATAATGTCTGAGACAGATGTTCTTATTAACAAAGCATTAGAAAGATGAGTTTATTTGTAAATTTTCCTGGGCTCTGGAATTCCAGAGAAATCCTACATAAAATATTACTATTAGAGCTGATAAAAAAATGCTTCTAGTGAGAGGGATTTAATTTTCCTCACTGAAAACTAATTTGGTAGTAGCAGATGGTAAAGATTCCCCTCCCAATACCCTTCAATCTCAAAGCAAACATCTTTGTTCTCATGACTTTCCATACGCACAGAAAATGTTATTGAACAGATTAACAACATTTCTGATTTATGTAACAGCACATGACAATTTGAAAAAAGAGAAATGCAACTCTGTTCTGAACCCTTAAAATGAAACAAACATCAGTGTTTACTGGGAAGGTTACTGAACCCAGCAAACTAGGTTAAATTCAATGGGTCTAACAACTTGTTTAAGCATTGATGCAGCAAAGTGTTTTCAGACTATGCACACCACATCTTGTGGTATGTTACATGCTGTACAAGGAGCATAACACCTCCTTCTGTATATGAAGGTCAACAGGAATTGCTATTATCAGCAACGGCTACTAGAAGCAACACACATTTACAATGTCTTCATTCAGGAGTTCCTCTCAGTCCAGGATTTGCTGTGTTGCAGTGCTGCACTAGTATTGGTTTCCACAAATGGTTCATCTCCTGGGACTGCCAATGTTTCTTGGGGTGTATTTAGAGGCCCAGCTCTGCAGTGTGCAAAATGTCAAACACTTGCCATTGTCAGAGAGCTGGACTGCGCTTCAGAGGGCAACTCCAACTGGCTTAACAGCAACTTACACTTTTTCTGCCTGCTTCTCAGGTCTGATTCTCTGTACTTGCTCAAAAACAAAATTAGAGGTGCCTTTCTGAAACTAACAGAGTTATAGTCATGGCATTCAGCCAGGTACCAGTTAACTCTATCTTCTTATTAGAGGAGTGGTTCTTGAATCAAGTTCACATAGACGTAGTCTGACTAGCACTAACACGGCCCTTTCCCTCCCACATGTCGAAGTATGGTCAAAGTATGTCCTGTACATATACTAGTATCTGCACTAGTATCTATAGCACTCCTAACCAAAGATCTCATTGCTCATCCTGTAGCAGCTAAGAAGAAAAGAACAACATCTTCCTGAAGCCATTCTACCTTAACCAAGAAGGGCTAGCCACAAAGTCTAGTCTGTTTCAATTCCACTGCTCTACATTTACCCTTATTTGTTATGACAAACCTAGAAAGTTTAGGCTGTGAAACATTTCATATTGTTCATGTTTTTCTATTCCAGAGAGGAAAACAATCCTCCTGGATTGTTAATTTTGTTGAAACATCAAAGTGGGTCCTCGGTAACTGGCAGATGAAGTTGCTGAACCACTGTCCATCATATTAGAAAAGTCATGGCAATCTAGTGAAGTCCCTGCTGACTGGAAAAGGGGAAACATAACCCCCACCTTCAAAAAGGGAAAAGAGGAACATGCTGAAAGCTGCATACCAATCAGTCTCACCTCTGTGCCTGGCAAGGTTATGAAGCAGATCCTCCTGACGGCCTTGCTAAGGCATACAGAAAACGAAGATGATGTGACGGCTTCACCAGGGGCAAATCATGATAAACTTGGAGGCTTACTATGATGGTGTTACAGCATCCACTTCCAGCAGAAGTACTAAGCAGATTCCTGAGCTCTTTTACAAGAGTCAAGCTTTAACACAGAATTTTAACTCTTGCCATCAGTAAACAGGTCCTTTAAAGAACTACAGGATGGTACAGAAGGGCTGTGGAGAGAACTGACATAGATATATAATCTTTATTGCCTTTACTCATGGAAAACTTGTACTCAGTAGTTTCATTTTCTAAAATCAGGCAGGCAAAGGCAAACACAAGTATGGTGTGACACAGGTCTACCTCACAGAAGCCAAAAAAAAACACAAATAATTGCCTGTTTGGGTGCCTGTAGATTCTGTATTTCTTATTTGTGCTTTCCTCATTGTCCCCAAACAACTCGGGAACATTACTCAGTCAGTACATCGTCCAAACCAAGAAATGCTTCTGGAGCCTTCTGAACGGGGCACTGCAGCACTAGAAGAGATTCGTAAGTAAAGCTTAACTGTATGTGCTCAGTACTACAAAAACTGCATTAAAAGCCACAAAAAGTAATGCACTGCATGGATCAGCAAAACCTACTGGTATGCTCAGTGGCCTCGGATGAGTCTCCCTAATGAAAAATATATAGACTCACACTGCATTCTGCCTCTCTCCCACTTACCCATCCATTTAATGGCTTTCCTCAAAGCTGTTAAGCAGCACAGAAGAAATAGACTGAGGAGCATGGCAGCCACAGAATCACAGAATTGATCTGGTTGCAGGAGACCTTCAAGATCATTCAGTCTACCTTCAACCCAAGGGTCAGTACTACTGAAAGGCCCAACACTAAATCATGTCCCTCAGTGCCAGGTCCACTCGGACACCTCCAGGGATGGTGACTCCAGCACTCTCCTGGGCAGACTATTCCAATGTTTGATAATCCTTTCCTTTCAATGAGGAAGTATTTCCTAATATCCAGCCTAACCCTCTCCTGGCCCAGCTTGTAACCGTTTCCTCTAGTCCTGTCACTTCTTATCAAGGAGAAGAGGTTGCCCTCCTCTTGGCTCCAACCTCCCTTCAGGTAGCTGTGATGAGGTCTTCCCACAGCTGCCTCTTCTCCACACTGAAGAACTCCAGCTCCCTCAGATGCTCCTCATAGGTCATGTGCTCCAAGCTCTTCGTGAGCCTCCCTGCCTTTCTCTGGACACACTCCAGCACCTCAATATCCTTCCTATAGCGAGGGGCCCAGAACTGAAGTCAGATGAGCATTAGAAACACGCAGAAATACATGCAACTCTAAGAGCAAAAGATTGAAGAGATTTAGAGATTAATATTAACTAGCACAAAATCCTGTGGCTTTGGAGGAATAAGCAGATGCTTTGTCTATTGTGGGCCAGACACATGATCTGAAGTAGAGGGTACAAGGCCATTCTTGGAGGGATGGAGAAGGGAAAAAAAACCAAAACCGCAACAGGGAGTTACACTGTAATGTACTGTGTCACAGAGCAAAGCTCCTGCCAATTAAAATGGATGAAGACGAAGTGTAAGCTGCCGAAGTTAGATTAAAATGGCAAAAAAGCTGTACTGTTATAGAAGTCCTTTTAAAAATGCATTATAAAATGCAAGAGCCCAGGAGTGAACAGTGGATATCCCTGAGGAGTTGCCGTTTGTCTTGGAAGATCTTCTAGGAGGTATGCTTCAAGAGAGTTACACCTGTTTTTCTCAGAAAAGGGTAGCTGCCACAGAAGAATTCACAGGCAAATCAAGAATGTTAAACTTCTGAGCGTTCCATAAGTCAGTCATGTGCCCTCCCCCGCAAGACACTAACACAGGCTTCGTGGGCAGCACAGTAGAAAGCCTGGTGCCCTCTGCATGCTGGCAAGTGTTGTTCTGCACAGGGAACCATGAGTGGGAAGTTCTGGGCATTATTCTGAGTGATGCTATCCAGCTGCCGAAAGCTAGCATAGAAATTATTTTTCTGAAGTCAGTAGCAGTCTTTCTTTTGCTCCAGCAGGATTTGAAACCAAACGTTAATGTGCAAAGATCATTCAGAAATAGCACTGGCACATCTTACCAATTAATCAAAATCAAAAGGTGCTAGACAAAACCTTGGACTGGGCTTGGCTTGAGGCCTGCTGTAACACTCAGGATCCCAGTTCTTCCTCAGCCTCGCTCAATATGGCAATGTAGCCCTCAAGTGACTGACTGAAGCTCTTGATGAAGCCCCACATTGTTTGAGAGAGAGCTGTATGCCTCTGAAGGCAGGTTTCTGCTAATCTGCCAGGATGAGAAAACAAGGGGTAAAAAAGTTCTCTTGTCCAGGTTCTTTTGTTCTGAAGATGCAACACTAAAGTAGTACCATTTTATGGTATTAAACCATTGTCATCGAAAGACCAAAGCACAATGAGCTGTAGACACTGCATGTATCTTCACCAAGACACCGTCATGCCTCCTGACTCTGTCATTAAATAATTCACTTGTAACTTCCAGTACAACAACCACCTTTCTATTTCTCTATGTTTTGCAACTTTTTTTCAAAATTTGAATGAGAACATGGCATGAAAACTCACCCCTTCTCCTTCATGGCCCACACTAACATCCACCCAGAAGAAAATGCAAACATAAAATTTGACTTAGGTAAGAAGCAAATATTTGTGTTATTTATGGGCACTTCCAGAAACAAAATTTAGCAGAGGCTTTCCTCATATACATTATTACTGACGTCAAGACAATCTTCTTTCAAGCAAAAAACCTGTTAGTGCATAGCTATACTGTGTCAGCACACTACCTTCACCCTCATGAACACTCTGGTCCTCAGACTTGCACAGCCATGTGGACAAGGCTTCCTGTTATGAAGGAGAAAATGAGAGAACAAAGAACTTCTGACAGTAATTATCATGCAAGAAACAAACCCTTCCTATATTATACTCAACAGTGCTCATATGGCATCACATCTTTCCAAAAGGCAAGTTTGTTTGGTTTTTTTTAGAAAGGCCTTGGAAAGAACACCTCTTTTTGTTGCTTTGAATTGTGCTCAAGACACATAATTTTTCCTGAGATGGATTGAAGAGATATACTTCAAAATGGGGCACAGGCCATTTTATTTGCTATGTTAGCTCGTACTCAGAATGCTACTGAGACATTCCAGAGAAAGGTGGAACTTCAAATATATGTCATAGTCTGTAGCACAAGAAGAATAAAGGCACTTTGGAAAGACAAGGAGCTTCTGTCAGAGGGTCTGGTTTCGATAGCCCCTTAAATTAGTTCTCTACTTCTATTTTTCTTTTAATGCCAATTAAAATGATTCTTTCCCAAGCTTCCTGGTGCTTTTGGCTACTCTCCAAGACTATTAGAGACATGAAGACAAGGAACTGTTCAGCCACTGCACTGTGCTTGATGGGACTTCAAAGTTGCACTACATGGAAGTGTATTTTCATATACCCTTTAAACCAGTCCAGATACCCACTGCCACTAAGAGGCTTAGCAAAGACTTTAGCCAGCACAAGGGAGGGGGTCAAACAGTGTTTTGGCAGCAGATCTGCCCTATTATGTACATCAACCCTTGGCCCAAGTCTGCTTATATGTCTAAACACTATCACATTAGTTCACTCTCCCTTGCTGCCTCCTGCATTGGTCTTTCACTTCTTTCCATCTCGAACCACCAATCTTGAAGGATAGCATTTGGCTTCATGTGTGTTTCTTGCAGTTTTTTATCCATTTGCCACATCATGAATGTTGTGCAATAGGAATTACGCAGGGCATGAGGACTGACAGCATTCCTACTGCTGTAGGAGTCAGAAGAATTCTTATCAGTCAGCTCCTGTTCTGCCTCTTTCTGTCACTCTGACAGGCAAACACATCTGCCAGTTTCACCACAGAAGACTGCTGGTATGTAATGAGCATGGTTAATAGGTAATACATCCAACTTCTTTAGGTTTCCAGGTACTTAAGAGAGCTGGAATGTGCGTGCTCTCCAACAGAAAATCACTATTCAACCTCCATTTTTCTTCATCTGTAAGGTGTGAGATGGATGGATGAGCAATGGAAGAGGACAGCGAGGACACTGCTCCTTTTGGAATTACAAACTCTAGTTCCTTAAGGCAACTTAGATGGATGATCCAATAAAATAGGAAAAGACACTAAAAGCACCAGGAAGGCTATGCTGCATGCAGGCTCTGACATCAGCACCACCGTATCAACAACACTGAGATCAGCTGAGATAGTACAAGCACAGAGATTGAATTCTGGGTGACACAGGATGGCAACATGTTCTCTTCACTAAGGCCATGTCTATGCTTACATCTAGAAACTTCAAAGCTGGTTTCGCGCTGTTTAAGACTTGTATGGGATTCATATATAAAAACCCATGTATCTCACAGAGCTACGTTACAGCCAAGTCAGAGATACTCTATCTTTAGTGCTTTAAGCTGAGAACCTTTCGCAGATGGCCAAGGTCCTGTGCAGCAATCACAAGCAACTGCCTAGTTTTGAGAGCCCAGTTTTAAGACAAGAAGTGTAACTCTGTGAACAGTTTCCAGTCCTTAGAGCTGTATGATTATGAGATTACAGCTGTAGGATTATGAGACTTGACTCACAGGTTTTGGAAGCCTGAACCCATGTATGCCCAAAGTCTGTCATTTGGGGGTCATGGAAAGGCATTATTAAGGATTCCAGTACTGGTAGGTTTGAAGTGTGCATAGCAATGAGCTTCATCAAAGCACTCAAATCACAAAGTGTACAAGTGAAGTCAGACCAGAGAATTGACTAAAACATGGTCACACACTCAGTTATCCTGAGGATTAGAAGCACAATGAAATCTTTGCAAGAGAAAAAAATATCAGGAATGCATCTACCTGATTGCAGCCTCTTGCATGGCAACAGGGAAACAGTGAGTCCTGAAGCAAAAGATGCTACTTTGAAACTGGGATTTCATTTTAAAAAAATAAAATAATTCTCAATATCAAAAAGCATTTAGACTCTGCTACAATATACTGCTAAGAAGGTCATGGATACCAAAGTATGACCTCTATTAAAACATACTATGAGAGATTGCTGTAAAAACAGTTTAAATTTTATGTGCCGGTTTATGGCTTTAACCTTCAGTGCCATGTGATCCTTCTCAAACTCCTTGTAGATGGCTTATTAGTCTGTAGTTCTCCAAATGCCCTAAGAGCTGTCGTGACACCTTGGGATCACATTAGCCAACTCTATTTTTCTGTCACCAAGGTAGTTACAAGCAAAAGGCTATGTATTGCACCATTACAGTCATTTTATACCCAGCTACCTTTGGAACACCTTACTGAATGATGCTTGGTCTTGGGCATCTGTTACTTATTCACCTTATCAATTTGTTCCTACTTCTGTTCTACTGACACTTAGATTTGAGAAGGCCTAACATACTCATCATAAAGAAAGTATGTGCACCCATCCCAGAGCTTGGGGAAGACCCTCAACCAGCTAAAATACCACACAGAGGAGCTCAGTCTCATTAAGGAGACTCAACCAGCACCTATGGATGATGTTGGAGTGGCTACCAATGCTCTTCCTATCTAACCAGAGGGCTGCCAGGCCCCCTGGCCTTTGTCCCACTCCATTCACCCAGTGTGCACCATTGGGACTCACCAGTGATGATAGAAGGAAGATCCCTTTGCAAGGTTGGGCACAGCTTGGGGCTTCTGCCTTTCCTGGGGCAGGGAGGTCAAAGTGGCCCCACCTGGTGTGTGAGAAGACTCCAACAGAGCCCAGGTGCTCTGGGATTTGGGAGGAAAAAGAGATAGGTGGGGTGGAAAATGGGCAGATATGGTGTTCCAGTGTGATCTGGTATAGGTGATCCTGCTCCGGCAGAGGGGTTGGACTCAATGATTTTTCAAGGTCTCTTCCAGTCCCTAACATTCTGTGATTCTGTGGCACTATGTAGAAGTTAGCAAGAAGGCTTAAAGTAAATTTCTGTAAGAATCGCTTTCAGACCTTGGGCAAATTTCCATTATCTCAATGCTTCTCATCTTTAACAACCGAATCATTTGTTCTTTGAAAGGATCTTGAAATCAAACCCACAAACACTGACTGCAAAGACAGATACTTCAGCGACAATTACACACGCTCAGAAAATAAGCAATGCTTAGAAAATAAGGAATTCACAAGACAATACAGCTACCTATCGATTATCACAACTTCAGATCAATAACATCCTTTACAGCCAAGAAAACAATGCCAGTAGGACTTGATACAATGATGTGCCACTCTTGTACCAGCTTTCTTTGCACCTGTATAAAGTTCAACCCCAGTGCAGTAAAGCTGTAAAGACAGCAACACATTCAACCTACTAACCAATGAGAAAAACTTAAAACTGAATCTCATCAGCAGACCACTCTTCCTTTGTTCACCAACATTACATTCATAAGCAAGTCACCAGAAAAGTCAGGATAGAAATTCTGTAACTTCACTTGGAAGAAAAGACTGAAACTTTTCATTATTATCTTTATTTCTCCATTAATTATAATGACTGCAATTTAGCTGCAGAAATGGCTTTGAAGATATGCCTGCTCTATTTCAATTTATTTCTACAGCTGCAGAATTACACTGTTTAATTTTTCTTTCTTAAAATTATTTCCTTTGGCTTCTGCTCCCATTTAATAAAATGATGAGTTTACTGAAAATAGCCTTTGCAGATTCAGTGGCTTAGTAAGGTGAAGCCTAACTTGATTGAAAAATAACTTCATTCCATGTTGCTTTACTGCCCTTCAGCTCACACTATTGACTACAGCTGCATCTGGCCACCAGACCACTTATTTCATGTTCTGTTTGTTTTCAAATGGCCAGCAATAACAATACCAATAACATGCACAAAGTTCACATTCTGTGGTGTCTGCAGAGTAGGGGGAAGCATCTGACGAGACAGGTCATCAGAAAACGGCTATTGCTGCTTTGCTGGAGATCAGCAGGTAATCAAAGCAAGCAAGTGTGGACCAAAGAGAGCAGTTATTTAAAATTCTATGCCACATGAAACATGTAGGTGGCGATTAAGCAGAAAAAGCTTATCAGAAATCCCTAAGCATGTAATTTAATCAGGATTTGCTGCAATGACACCACAACATGCTCCATACCTCTTCCAAGGTCTGGAGAGCCTCCATTCCCCACTCATCTCACATCCTGCAGTGCTGTGGGCAGAGCCATGTCTCACAGACACTCTTCCTTGATGGTACCCACAGCTAAAGACAGACATCAGGATTTACCTTTGTCATTTAAAACAATAAGATGTAAGCTTTTAGGCCATTTTATTACATCATAAATAAGTTACTCTGTTTCTCAAAAGGTTTCATTTTATAGCTGTCTCACAGATATTCCCATTAAAACTCACACACGTGAGGAAACAAAGACTCTTTCACATTCATGGATGCAAAGCAAGGACCATGAGTATTCAAATGCACAAGACAAATTTTCTCTATCCTACCCTGGCCAGAAACTAAAAATGAGGATACATAGACACTTTTACAAATGTCATTATTGGCTTGTATGTCTCTGTTGGAACAATAATAACAGACTGATTTACTTCAATGTCCACTGAACATTGGATTTTAAAGCTTAATTATGTAATTCTAATTTACGTACTTTCAACCCTTCCCAACATTATACAGTCTATTACAAATTACATAGCAAAGGACTTAATTCTGTCATAGACAACATGCAGGCAAGAAACAACTTTGAGTTTCTGAGTAAGTAAATTACAATTTACAAAATAATGACAACGAATATTTACACAAGATCACAGGATTTGTGATTTCAACAGAGACCTCTTTGGTTTAAAGAATATAAACTTCACTCACTAAGTCGGAGCCAACAGTTTTGTAGAGAACTTGCCTGCTAAGGAAGCTGCCAAGGGTTTAAGACATGAAATTCTGGTTTGAAGGGGGAGAGTAAGGGTAAACTTTCGGATGGTATAAACTGGCCTTTTTTCCTATTAATTTCAGGATGCTTAATAAATTGATTCTCATAATTTTGTGAGCAAAGGAAAGAAATTATCACTACACTGATTTCACATACAAGTTACAATTAATTGACTCAATTAATGTCACACAAGAAGCTACATCTTGAGCCTTGTTCTTGAAATCACACTTCGCATGGTATGTAAGGATATGCTTAGAAAGTGCTGATTTCAGTTGCTATGCCAGCAACAGATCCTTAAACTGCAGCTTGTGTGGGCCCTTTTCTTAATGAAATCCACTGAGATACTGGACTCCACAGTTAAAATAGGTTTTACCATACAGGTCTGCAATGGATGAATCTGGAGCAGAATGTACCTGCTATAAAAAGTAGGGGGAAAAAAAAGAAAGTCTTTAAACTTCACATTTGTCCCAAGAGTCACATAAAATTTCATGTCTCAGGGTTGTCTTCCAGAGAAACTAATGTTTCCCTGGAAACACGTTTCTAAATACAGTCGCTCCGCTCATATCTTGTACTAACAGTTTGTTCCTCAAGTACTGTCTAATATGTGCTGGGTTAATATCAGCAGGCAAACCTTGTAACTTCTCAGGATCAATCTATTTTTAATGACTGAGAGAGCAACGAGAGTAACCTGTGGTCCAATTTACTTCCAGAAGTCAGAAGAAGCAATTAGTGCTCCTTGAGCATTAGGAGGAGCACTAATGCATTTTTGACCTCTGGCGTAAAAATAGAGACACACTATTGCTAAACACTCTTCAAACCTGAGACAGCTGGTGCTTTAGCAGGCACCATGGGTACTCCAGGAAAGGGACTCTCCCTTGCCTTCTTGCAGGGCCTGGCACATTGGAACACCAATCACTTATAAAAGAGGGGTCCATAGTTACGCTAGCTACACTATGATGAAATACATATTTCCAAGGAGGTACTGTGAACCAGTGAAGGAAGCCATGAAATCACCACAGTGCTTGGTTTCGGGAGATGTGTTCTCTTTTTGCCCAGGCACTTAGGTAAGCTGCAGTATTAGTTTTGTCATGGATAAAGCATAAATTAGCTGTTAAGAGTGCAAGGAGAAGGAGCTGCATATTTCCAGCATCCCCTCTGGTTGCTCTGCACTGAGCTTCTTGCCAAGATCCACCTACAAGTAGGAGGCAGCAGTGTTTCTGGCATGTTTTCTAAGATCTCCAAGTTGCAGTGTGTTTAGCAGAGTGGCTGCTGTTTTGTGTCTCTCCCTAGGAAGAGCCAACTCTGAAAAGAAGTGAGTGGGTGGCACCAGCCTTTGCTTTGTGTTTTTTATGCTTTACCAGAAAAGAGGTGCTGGAAGACAACATGCTAATCTCTTGAGGCTGCCTACCTGGCAGATGGATTTTTTCAGCAGCAATTATTTGATCTGAAGAAAGGAAAACCTAAGATTTGATGGAATTTTTTTCTTTCTTTGTTTGAGATCTCTCATGAGTTGCACTCAGTCTTATTTGTGTTGTCTCTCCCAGCAAAAGAACTAGGAAACATGAAATGAAAACATCAGGGTGCAGGTTTAAAAACAAAATTAAAGGCATTTGCTCTTCACACACAACATAGTTGCATTGTGTAAGTCCACACAGCCAGACACTGTGGATTCAACCCATTTAATGAGGGCTTAAGGGGAGGCACATCCACAGAAGGGAAATCCACCCATGTTTATTAATTACAATGAATTCCCTTCTGGCTCTGGAAGTCCTTGGTTGCAAATGTCTGCAGACTATATGAGGACAATGTGAAAACTGCTTGCTCTGTTCTTATACTGTATAGTGCTTTTTGGCCACTGTCATAGAGAGATACTTGGCTAGACAGACTTCTGGTGTGACTACATGGCCTCTTGTATATTCTTCTATCACACATTACAGTGAGTGGACAAATCTTAGATATAGAACAAGCCAGAGAACCTGGGCTGAAGGCACTCTGTCAGATCCCTAGGCTGAAGCAAAAGATCACTTGTGATAAAAGGCCCTGGGAAGTAGAGAAGACGTGGGAAACCTTGCAGTTTCATGCTTGTATAGCAATCCATGTGCTCATGGGAAGGCAAGAGGTTGGATTTTGGTTTTCATTTCTACTACTGCCCACTCTGTCTAGTCTGCAGTGGCAGAAGTCCTACCATAGTTAAGTAGATGACTATTGCAATATTTGACATCAGTTTACAGTCTTGAGTGATCTTGGGTGATCCCACCCTTATACAGATAGAAACATTTAAAAAAGAAATTAAAAAAAAAAAACAAACAACCCAAACATATATATATATATGGATAAGACAATCCTTTTGGCTACCTGCTCCAAAAACATTTTCCTCACTTTTACTGGAAACACGCCTTATTAAAGTCAACTGCTTTAACAAATTACTTTATTAATTTAAAATGTATTACCTATTTATAGAACAGCTGGCCATGTTAAACCAGCCTTATGTTAAGAAAACAGCCATGAAAAAAAATCTGCAGTCTATGTGTTACAGGGTGTAGCTATCACTGAGCACGTGGGTGGGTATCTGAAGTTGGATACACATAGAAACATCCCTACAGTAAGCATAAGAACCAAAGTAAATAAATATGTCTCCTGTCACACCCTGTAGGTTGCCACCACCCAGAACTTGCCAAGGAAAGCACATTCCAGATACGAAACCCTTCCTTGCTGAGACAGGACTGCCACAATTACTCCCAGAAGCAGGTCTAAATCATCACACTCCAGAACTCTATGGGAAATCAAAAGCCAGAAATAAAGTCAGGAAAGTGAATAAAAAATAATTCTCAGACAGATCACCACAGAGAATATTTTCAGGCCAGGCACAGTCTCCTTTGTGTGGACTAGAATGCAAAGAGCACTTTCTCTTACCCTCACAGCAAGCACTATTTCACCAACATGCTCTGGAGATTGTTTCTCCGTCCCTTTGCAGATCTCTTTAGTTCAATCTGCCCTCTAATTGCGCTTTGAAGATCAGAAGATGCCACTTTAGGCTGCTTTGCCTTGGGCTGACAAGGCTGTATGAACACCTCTTCTCTTCCCCTTCCTTCACCAGGGCAGCTTCTTGTACCAAAGCATAGTTTTGCTGAACAGCAAGGGATATAGAAAATGACATAATTGCTTGACAAGTGAGGTCACCACTATATTCAGTTGGTTTAAAAAGGGAACATTACAGTATTGACTCAAGTGTTTTTAGAGAAACCTGCAGCTCCCAAGAGTGTCAGCATCTACTGTTCAATGGACCTGCCTCTGGCCTCTAAGAGCATCTTAGGTCTTTAGAACAAGCTCTGAGCAGAGAAGTTACCAGTTAAATATCAAAATATTGACTCTGATAAATTCTGCCTCTGTGGTGCTATATGAGAATGGCTTTTACGTGTAATGCTTCTCAGTGCTGCCTCCGTTATTCTCTGAGAGAAAAAATACTTAACTTTTTTTTCCAGGAATTGCACTTGCAGCAAAAGAGAAGAACCCCATAGTTACCAAATAAGGACTCTGTGCTCTTAGTGAGGAAGCAATCCAGTGCCCAAGCACTGCATCTGCCTGTCTCACAATCTGCACCTAAGGTGCACATCCAAAGTCTTTTCCTGTAAAGACACCTGTGCTGCACGCACAAGGACATGTCTCTTCACTACACGACTTGCAGGTCCTGAGAAGGAACTTAGCAGGCTGTAGTCTTTAAATCTCAAATCACCTGCATCAGTCTGCAGACACGCTCATGAGCAGTTTCTTACGGCTTTAGATTCCATATCCACTTCAGACATGAATTGCTGTCATGAATCCGCATTTTGAAGAAGACATTTCTTTAAACAGCTTACAGTTTCTCAGGCTGTCACACGGATCGATGAGAGCTCACTGTCCAGTATGGCACACCTGAATCTTTACCTTCAGTTTGGAAGCACCAACTTACACTTTTCTTTAGATGGCCTTATAGCTCTTGCCTCAAAGTGAACCAAAAATGTAATGTCTGCAGCCGACTGTACTTAAGAGGTTTGTGAGTGATACCAGATGTTTCAGCAAGCTATGCAAGCCAGGACACTCATTCCTGGTATAAAACAATGCAACTCTCTGGCCCAAATAGAGTTGGTTGAGTATTGGCATGAGAATCACCAGGCATTTCAGTCCTTAGAAATGCATTTCTGTGCTCTGCTCCACTGCTTTAGACAGAAAAAAGAAATTTCTTCCTCACTATGAAGTTATAGGCCCAGTGAGGCCTAATTCAACTATCCACATGTCCTCTGGGTGCCCATTTGTAGATGCATGCCCTTGTGCTCCACATCACTACTGTCAGCGTCCCAGATCACTGTCCTAGATTTGTACCCTCCTGCCAATTCTTCTCAAAACTGCTGAGAAACTCACTGTTAACCCTCTTCTGTCAAAACAATCCCCATTTGCTAAACCATTTGTGCAACCACAGCAGACAAGCTGTGACAGGACGTCCAGGGCCCAGAGCAGGGCAGCAGGACAGAACACCAGAGCAGCAACGTTGTGCCCAGAGCATGCGTCTGCCCAGAACCAGCTTCCCCAGACCCTGCAGACAACCAGTGCTGCCTTGGGGGCATTCCTGCTAGCCTGGGACATACATGGTGCTGTCCTCTCTTCGTCCCTTGCCTCAGTGCAGACTTTTACTTCATACTTTGCACACTAAAATACATAAAGAGGATTAGATGCTACTTTTTCTGTCATCGTTAATCTCTTAGAGTTCCTTCAATTGTAGCATGGAAGTTTTTCCCACCCTAATGGCTGGTATTATTTCATCCTTTCCCTGAAGAGTTCAGCTGCCTTTGCTATTTACTGTCATTTTTCTGAGCTCAATCTCAAATCTGCCTGGGATATAGAGTTGCATGTTCCACAGATTACCCCACCATCTATCTCTCTTCCGCCTCTTGAACCAAGTCAGAAAAGAAAAAAAAAAAAAAAAAAAAAAAAAAAAAAAAAAAAAAAAAAAAAAAAAAAACCAAAACCACAAAACCTCCACACTTCTCTCTTCCCAAAAGTACATAGTGTGTTCTATGCCATTAAAAATTGATAAACCATATATTTCAGACAGCAAAAATACTGCAAATTCACCAACATGTCATCTGTTCCACCATCCTACCACTAGACAAGAAAATTAAGCAAGGGTTTTAAATTTATTGTTGTTCTCTATGGTCCCCTTTGCACTCAGGCTCTCTTCTTGTTTGCACAAGCATTTAGGATTTTTTGCCAATAAGCCACTTTTCCCAGTCTGATGGGATGTACAGTCTTCCTAGTTATTGTTACTTTCCTTCCCTATTCTTTATTTGCAAAATTGGTAACTTCGACTCTGTCACACATACCAAGTACTGGAAAAGGTAAAGTTTCAGAAAAAAACAGAAAAGTGTGGCTTTGGAGAGACCTGGGCTAATTCCAAGACCATCTTGTCAAAGCACTGCAAGGATGACTTGTATCTCACTAGGTGCACACAGACTCCTGGTGGTGCTTTCCAAATTCTTCCCCTCTGTAACGTGTTTCTTATTCAAAGCTGAACATCGATTGCTTCCTCTTGTATTTTAACAATTCTTTTTTAGCATTCTTGTGATTCCTCCTAGAATTACTACTTCCCTGTCTCTTTCTCCAGGTTTAATAACTTGACCTGAAGTAGGAACATCCCCTTGTACCACTGTGCCAAAATAACTTCTCCCTTTATTGAAGGGCAATAAAAAAACTTGGATGTAAATGTATGAAGAGATAGAAAAACAAGCACGGCAGATCAGCATTGTAAATATTTCCTCTACAGAAGCATCCACAGAAGCATCATTGTTTTAAACTGCTTTCAGTTTAAATGTTTTCAACAAGTAGAAAACAGCTATGCCTGCCACTTCTTTTTAAAGGCATCATTCTCATCAGTAAGCACTTCATTCTTCATATGATTAAACACTATTTATTAAGATTTCCAAAAGGGCCACTGACTCTTGCATAATTTGGTATGACTCTTTAATAAGATTAATCAGCAGCTCAGTTTGTGCAATGTGCAAGTGTGATGCATCAAAAAGAGCCAGGCAATTGCAAAGACATGGAAAATAACACTTTCCATGTCCAAAGGATTCTGGGTGAATGGAAAGAAGAGAGAAAAGGAAGGATTTTTGCACATTTGTAGCTCCAGAGAAAGACTATCCAAGCCAACCATACTTTACTGAGCCATTCTGTAAGTTTTAGTTAAAGTTACACTGCATTGCTGACTTTTATTTTATTTTTTCATACAAAGTGCACAGGGTTTTTTTTTAATAAGGACTTTTCAACTAGTTTATTCTCTCTACCTCTCAGAAGAAACTTTTTTTTATTACAAAACACAAAATCTAATCCTGCTAGTTGCAAAATACCTTTAAACTGTGAATAGGATCTAAGCCCTGCGGCCACATTTGCAGACAGACACTAAAACTCCTCTTCTGGCACAGAAGCAGGAAAAGAGTGAGATAAGAAGGTGCCATAGGGAGACTGGTGGTGTTCATGGGGAAAGGCAGATATCCTGGTGCACCTCCAGAGCCTAAAGCGTTATTTGGAGATTTCAGGTCACCTACATGTTAGGAGCCCAAACAATATAGCTGTTTTTAACAAACTGTTGAAATGACTCACTGGATTATTTCTTTAGTAAGTTGTCAGTGCTCTCTGGACATAATTGTTTTAAATAGGGTTGCTTCCATCATCTTTTATTCCTCTACCAGCTTAGTTTTTATTGCATTTTGAAACAGCTGAAGTATTTGCTTAATACTTTAAGAAAAATGCAGCCCTACCTTTAAGAAAATGTAATCTTTTAAAACATTTATTGATGTTCCAAGATACATGACAAAAATAACAATTAGAGATGGTGCAATTTTTCCCAGTGTGTATTTGATTTCTTTATTTCCCACAGTAATTTGGGGCCCAAAGGCAGGGTTTATAATTTTTCCAGAAAATCATAAAAAACGATACCTTTAACGCTGGGCTGAGAATGGTTTCCCTAGCAAAGAGTTTGCCTCCTAAAACCTTGGCAATGCAAAGTCAATTTTTATATAATTTTCATTATCTACAGAGATAAACATAGTAACTTAATAGCATAAGCAACAAAGAACAATACTGTGGTTCAACAGTACAGTAAATCCATCTTAAAGCTTGTAGAACCCAGATTTGTTTTATAAAACCCACATCGTAACAACTGCTGAACTAATATAAACTTAACCTAGCAGCTTGATTATTTAAAACATTAAAAGATGTAAGTTAACAGTCTACCACCAAGTTTTAGACTGCATCAATTATTATCTGGTCTCCTGCAGTCAGCATGTGTAGAGCTGCCATACTCTTCATTGCATGTCCTGGTGAATTCAGCAGAGAAGTAACTGTAAGCCCCACCTGTGATCTCAGCCACCCCTGCATTGCTTTATTGTACAGTAACAACATATAACCAGTATTAACAGTTTTGCTCTAGGTAGTGTGAAAATAACCCCTGGTTTTAATGAGATGGGGCATTAGGAAACACTTCTTTAATCAGTTAAGCTGTCACCTCTTAGTCTGTACACCAACCATGTCCTGGTATCAAACAGAAGGAAGAAAAAAAAAAAATCTCTCAAGCCTCCTCTCAGTTCATCTTATATTTTATGACAGTTAGTGGAGATCCAACCCAGAACAGCCTCAGACTTCCTTTTATACCAACTGTGGGAATCCAAACACAGAGTGAAAAGAGGAGTTTCTGCCTGCCTCACTTAGCCCTCAATTCCTTGCCAATGAAGAGCTGGAATTCCTTATACCTGGAGATATACTGGCTGGGGAGAGCTTGGATCACAGATTATTTGCAAGTGAAGAGGAAATCTCATGGAAGGAAGAGACAGCCTTTAAAAGCAATGAAGTTTTATCTAGTACTTTTAATACAAATATCACATTTTAGTAGGTTTGTAACTCAATCATGTCATTGTTACATCATCTTGGAAACAGAGGTTGCAACTAAAACATTAAACTATCTTTATAACTTAGAATTGTTAATGTAGATGGATGCAAATTTTCATCCTGGAAACCAATCAAAAGAAGAAATGCAGAAACAGAGAAGTAACTGCCTACAACAGGCTTCACCAGCCACATAACAGGCATCTCATTTCGCAACTGCAGTTCTGCAGTACCAGTCAGGTATCTGACCAGAAAGACCCAAGAGAATGAGACTTCCTTTCTTTTCCATCCTTTAGTGCCATACAATTAAACTCGATGTATAGTGCCACATCTGTCATTCTTTACCTTTATCTCAAACTCAGAATTTACATATGCAAGGGCATGCAGATAGACTTTGAGCAAATACTTGCTTAATGTTCTCCAGCAGCTCACAAACTTGAATGTCCTGTGCAAAGTGAGAGATAGGGAAGTGCAGTCTAAATCCTTCTGTGATACTACAGGAGACCAAATGAAGGATTTGATGACAGCTAAAATTAACCTGGTGGACAAAAGGATTTATTTTAACTTGGTCACTCAATCCAATTCACTGCACAGTCACACAAACACTTGTGCCTGTATGAGCCAAGGGGGGAAAGGGTGTGTTATAGCTCTGCCTGTTTTGGCAGCAGCACTGGTTTATTTCTATTTAACCTGTATGTAAAAGTATGTCTTAATAGCCCTTGAGCCATTTTATTTAGTCTCCTGAGTCACGCATACATCACACAGATTTTTGCTGCTGCCCAGACTAGAGACACTTCATGAACAAAGCACATTCTTATCCTCATGCAGGACAGAAAATTAGGTTATGTGTAATCAAATATTCAGAAATCCAATGGCTGTGAAGAATGGTTGCATTTTCAGAAACAGTTGTAGTCCAGTAGTTTGAGCAGAGGACGGCTGAGATAGGCCAACATGAGTGTGCTGGTTTAAGGCTCATCGGAATATTCTAATAAGAGAAATGAGGTCACTGGTTGTAAAATAATGATAATGATAAATTATGTATTGTTCATTGGTTTGCTGAAAGGTATAAAAAGCCAAAGCATGAACAATCCTTTCCTCTCTGCTTCTGAGTGCTGGGTCTCTTTTCTTCTCTCTAATCTCTTCCACTAACCTTGGCCAACAGGTAACACATAAGACTTGCTGGTTATTTTCTGTCTAGAGAGAGAGAAAGGGTGGTATGGGTCTCTTCTGGACTTTCTTGTCCAGAGGGGGAAGTTTGGATTTCTGTATTATTTCTACATTGTATATAACTGTAAGTACACGGAAATATATTGTGTCTATATGCTTGTAAATTTAGCTTTGCTGCAAATATTCCTTTATCTTACTTCCAAGCCGTCTGAGCTGGCCTGGTAAATTTCAGGTAGGGAGGGAGGGCGGGAGAGATGTTCCCAACTCACTACAATGAGACAAACAAACAAATTAATTTCTCTCCATGCCCCCACCTTTTTAAACCACTTTGTAAGGTCTCAGGATGAAAGCCAAATTTTTGATTACATGTCTGTGAAAAAATAACTAACAAAAATTTGAGACTCTTAGAAACATTTTAAAATGTGATAGCACTGTGATACAAACCAAGTGCCACTTGGCGACAGGGTGGTTGTCTTTCTCTCCTGTGTATTTGCAGGGCTGGTCTGAGAGGGCATGCCCATGCTATCAGTCCTCAAATATTTATTCATTTTCTGTCTCACTCCTGTCCCTCATCCTAACCTCTGCCTAACAAGTTGGAAAACAAGAATAATGCAAACCCATTTCTGATGCTGCTCCAAGATAGCTGTGGTTAAAGGAGTGCTACACACACCCAGTCACTCTAGCTATAACATTTCAGGTCAGAACAAAAGCCCTTCAGGCCTCTATGCATTGCACTGCCCAAAGGCAGCAGCTGATGCACCATCTATCTCAGGAGACCGAATATCAGGATTCGGTCCCTGTTCACAGATTAAATATCGGAATCAAAAGGGGCTGCTATCTTTTAAATACAGTTAAATATAAGAGGATCTCCTCTACTGGTTACTTCATATCTGAAGGAATTAATAATTAAAAGACAAAAGGTATTCTGTACAAGAAAAAAATCTTTAGTTAGGAACAGAAAAACATCGAGACTCCCATATGTAAGAAAAAACACAGAAGAGTTAAAGATCAATCTCGCAGATGTAGGCAGAGCTGGCTGATGTGCAAAGCACACACCCACTGCTCCTGAGTCACTCTAGCTCTCAGCTAGGCAGCATGTTCATTACACAGGCACATTCCTGCTTTGCACAGGACTCACGATTGTCCTGTTTTCCTGCTCCTGGTGGCATGCTACAGGCAGACAAAGACTCTCCTTTTCAGTGTAATTTTACAGGCTGCTCCAGGATGAAATGGTGAAGCACATGATTAAACAAGAGCTGTGCTCTGGGTGTGGGATTCGACTTGCACTAGCTGCAAGATGCCACAACAGTGGACATGAAACAATAAGCTTATCTTGTTCCAATGACTTAATACTGCACAAACAGAAGCTGGCTAAATATAGACCATGCCTGCAAAATCATTTTCCATAGGTGAAGCCTACTAAATTCCCTGTTCTCAGTGATGCTGGAAAGCTTGCTGCTGTCCCTGGCAGCCCCTCCAAGGGAGCTTGGTGCTGCCAGCTCCTCTGGGACTCACTGAGACTGGCTGGGCACACACAGCATGATCCACACCTGCCCAGACAGGATGAGAGGTGGAACAAATGTATCCCTGCTCCAGAAATCTCTGCTTTATAGCCCGTCAATGTAGGCTGGCTCTGCTGCCCACAGGTACCTGTGAGGTCCATTGTAGAGCTGGCAGCTGCACTTTCCTTCTAAATGGCCTGACAGCTTTGAAGCGCCAATGGCAGAGTCAGTAGTTCCCTTATCCTTATTAGTGGGAGGAAAAGTACTATGGATAGAGCTCAGGCTAAAAGGCAGATCTGTCATTTGAGGCAAGGATGTGAAAACAAGAAAAATCAGAAAACAGCTTTTGGAGACAAAGTGCCTTTGAATACCCAGCTCACTAAACAGAACTAAAACTCCTGAAGACAGATCATGGAAGGGTCCTCTATTCAACTCTACTTACAAGTACTCACTACTATAGGATGAGACATTCCAGTGTCAGCCACAATCAGTATGCTCCAAAGACCTATCAATTACAGATGGCATTTACCAGCTTTGGGGACAGTAGCCTGAACTGCAACATGACAAGCAGGCATTGGGCTCAGGTGCAGGTCTTGGCCTCTGTAAAGAAATTCCTGGGCACTTACGATATTGCATTTCTTCTAAACTGGCAGGCAGTTTCCATAACATCATTAAGATTAGGTGTATAAAAATCTCTTGTATTTCCTCCTTCAGTTCTTCTGGGCTATTTCAGACAAAGAAAAGCCATTGTTTTAATGATTGTTAACTACTTATTAACATTTTTCCTGCCTTAGCGCATTAATATTTTTTCAAGTCTCCTTTGGAACTGTGAACAGAGAGGGTTCTAGAAGAACAGTGTGAAACCATGGACCATGCAAATGTACACGGACTCACTCCCCATGCAGCCACAGGTGTGCAGGATGGAAGTGACCTTTGAAGGCCCATATCCCACAGTATCTTTTCCCAGGACATGTTCTAGTCATTTTACCATCTTTGTAGTCCCCTACTGGACCCTCTCCACATCCTTCCTAACCTGGAATGCAGGGCAAAACTGGAAACAACACTTCGACTGTCGCCTCCCCAGTAACCACGGAGAGGAGCATTTTAACTGCCCACAGGCTGCTGGCAGACCTTCTCAATGCAGCCCAGCAGGTAATTTGCCTTATTTGGAATCAAGGTGCACTGCTCAGTTATTTGGACCCTTCATGCCTACTGGCATCTTTTGGCATCCATAGTAATACCCACATCCATATCAGCTGAGCTATGAGTCATACGATCACTGCCCAGTGTCTACCAAAGCAAGTGGTTGTTCCAGCCAAAGTGCAGACCATTTTGCTTTTTCTTATTGAACTCCGTGAGCTTCATGTTGCTCTAGTCCACAGGTTTATCCCTTTCGACTTAGGTTCTCTCATTTTATGTGTTCAGTTGCTCCCCCTAATTTAGTGCCCTCAGTAGATCTGGGGAAGGCACAGTCAGTGTCTCCCCTAGCCTGCAGATAAAAATGTTAAGTGACCTGGGCCTCAGCATCAAGCCCTTAGTACTCTGCTCACTACTTGGTGCCAGCTGGGTGTCAGCCCTTTGATCTCCTGGAGTCCAGCCAAAGGTGGTCCCATCAGCTTTCAACCCACCTAACAACCAGATTGTGTCTGCAGTATCTGAAAGGCCATTTCCCACTGGTAGAATCTGGCAATTTTATTTTTTTCCCTGGAATCCTTCCTTTTCACTTGCAAGCATGAAAAGATGCAACTGGTAAGAGAAGCCAATATATCACTGAATTATTTTTTTTAATTACAAAACAATCTGAGACCTGGGATTGCAGAGATCACCACTGAACTGTACCCTGAATTTATCAGCACAAGAACAGCAGTCTGTGTGGTCTTTAGCTTACCAAAAAACAATGATGTTGTTCAGAGCTGAAACTGAGATCCACAGAAATTCAGATGCGTTTTAGGCATATCTTTCAAGAATTAAGCGGAGTAATTCCCAATGTTGATGCTTGCCATTGAAGGTTTATTTTCAAAACCAATGAATATCTCTCTAATGTGGTCTCATTAGCAATTAACGAGATCATGTTTTCAAGATCACAGCACTTACAGGAAGAGATTTTGTAGCTTCCAGAGAAGCCAGTGAAAAAAACAACCTACCATGTGATCCAAAATTCAAGTAAAAAAGGTAGCAAAAATACATTGACTGACTCCAAAGAGAGCTGGGTGTTCAGATGAAAAGATTGTAATTTTGAGTGTACATACACAAATTAACAAATAGAGGTAATTGCTTTCAGCTGCATCTTGCTGGGTTTATAAAAAATTAATAACTTGTAATTAACACTAATTTAAGAACAGATGAAAGCCTGTGTTGATGCTGAGAGGGGAAATGCCTGACAGAAAACAGCTACCTCGAATGCAGCTCCAGTGGTGTCAGCTAGAGTATTTTGTTTGTGTTTCTAAACCAAAATTACAACAGCTTTAATCTGTCTGCCTTCTTAGGCACTTGCTGCTCATTAATCATTTTGCCCAGATTCTCATCAAAGGTACAAGAGGAGAAACTCATTGTGTTTCCTACTACTCTGCACATTCCACCAGATAGCCAGACACTACTTGGTACCTACACATAGCCCCATGTAATGGCACAGGACCTGCCATGATGATGTTAGTTGCACAACAGGACTTCAGTCAGGAGAAGAGGCTGAGCAGAGACCTCATCACCCTCTACAACTACCTGAAGGGAGGTTAGAGCCAAGAGGGGGCCTTCTCCTTGGTGTCAAGCAACAGGACTAAAGGAAATAGTTTCAAGCTGTGCCAGAGTAGGCTCAGGTTGGATATTAGGAAATACTTCTTCACTGAAAGAGTTACCAAACATTGGAATGGTTTCCCCGGGGCAGTGGTGGAGTTACTGTCCCTGGAGATGTTTATGCAGCTTGTGGACCTGGTACTTAGGGATATGATTTAGTGTTGACCTTTTGGTGTTGAGCTGAGGGTGGGACTGGATGATCTTTGAGGTCTCTTCCAAATGGATGTATTCTGTGACTTGGAGCAGAGGCCTGTGAACCAAACTGCCCTGTGATATACAAGGTCTTCTATGGTTACATGAAAAGAGATAAACATATCCAGAACCAAGATTAAAAGGAGAATGCTGGAAGATTTCCCAGTCATTTCACATAATCTGCCCTGACAACATTTCCTGCCTTGACATAAAAAAACATCCAGCTGCAGACAGTCCTTGGTTATGTTCCTCCACGCGTCACCGTGTGAGGCAAGCCTGTGCACAGGTTGCACAATGGACAGGGCAGCCACTGTCTGGTCACATCTAGGTGGACCTCCAGTTGTGCTACATTAGAAAAAACGGTGAACTGCCAGGGTGGTTCTCAGGAAGATGCTACTTGTCTATCACAGAAGCACAGTTCTGTGGCTCTCTCAAGGTCAGTGAGGAGGTACATAGGACAAGACACCATTCCTGGACAGCACTTCAGCTACAGGCAAGTCCATTTCACAAGTAACCCTTCCCATAAAGTACAACTCGAAATACAATGCACCTTCCAGTGATAATGTCAAAAGCTTACCTACTCCAATATTCCACCCTGTTACAGGCTTACATGCACCGTAGACTTACTCTGTAGACTTACTCTGTAGACTTACTCTGAAGATATGTGCTCCCAGCATCTGGTTAACCAAGCTGTAAAACACTCACAAGGAGTGGCTTAGCATGCATAGTTGTGAACAGTGAAAAGTTTGGATCAGATCTGAATGTCCACCTGACCTAGAATCTCATCTGCAATAATAGCCAATAGCACATATTTGTCAATACACAGGACAACAGACAACAGGGACTGGTTCTCAGTTGAGCTTCAGATTATCGAACACCAGGTAGTCAAAAAGTCCAACCCCAGATACTGATGGGTCTGTCCTACATGGCTAAGATATGCCCATTTCTCTTAACTATACTCCATCCTGTTGACTATTATTGTATTCTTCATTTTTTCCTCCCTCCAGAATACCCAGCATTTATGTCTGGTCAAACGGGTTGCATCCAGCAAGAGAGAAACCTGTCCCTGCACCCGAAGGAGCATTTCTCAAGTTCTTCAGCCTCACTTCACTGAGCAGGAGCTAAGGTTCCCTGCTGGGGCTGGAACTGTAACTCAGGTTAATTGCCCAGTTTCCCACACCATTCCAGCTCACTTCTGGGTTCATCACATGTCATCTACACTAGATAAGCTGAGCAGATTTAAGTCCCTGCAGTATGTTTGTTTATGATTCATGTGGCTCCCTTAAAAAAACAAATGAACAAACAAAAATTCTAATTATTCTTATTCTGGAGCCCCAGACAGAATTCTGACAGTGGAGATCATCTCATTTGATCTGTTTTTACACTGGCTCCTGTTTCTACAGTCTCAAGTTCAGCAATATTTTACTAATAAAAGGTTAGGTTCTTATAGTCATTCCAAGGGGCTCAAACAGACTCAACACAGAATTCAGTAATTTTTATCACCAAAACTTCACAGAAGTTTCACTGTAAACAGGATGTGTAAATTCATCAGACATTTTAATGATTTTTGGAGCATAGGAAGCCCTGCTTGTGAAGGTGATTTTCTGTTTAGCCCCAAGTAAAACATTTAAACTTTTCACACTCCCTCTGTTCTATTGATTTTGCAATGAACATAGCTTTACCTGTTACAAACCATTAACAAAGCTCCCTTTTTTTGTCGCTTACTTGCCCTCCCTCATGACATTTGCAGAAATGGTAAAAAGCCTTAATTGTCTTTGGACTCTAATGCCCTGGGTGCCCATGTCCCTGGAGCTGAAGGAAGAAGAGAAGAAGGTGTCCTCTGCTGCAGCTGAGCAGGGGTGCAGGAAACCAGGAACTTCCCTTTAGGGATCGGCTGCAAAGAATTACCTGGTTGCTTAGAAACATGAGATTAACTACAGCTCAGTTTTCCCCTTCATTCACACATATACTTAAGGAGAGGCTGCAAATCAGATGTTTGGGAGACTGAGGACTTCAGAATGAGATGCTGGATCATTGTGCCAGGTCAGGCAGCTGGCAGTGGGCTGAGTTTTTTGCTCCCCTTCCTGGGCTGTGCAAGCTCCCTTTGGTTTGCAACCAAAAGTTTCTCCTCCTCAAGTTTCAGATGTCAGAATGAGAGTCAATCATGGAGCTCTACAGCTGAATTGCCTGTGCCAGGATTTTGGCTCTGATGATGATCGCTTAAGAGAATGAAGCTAGGGCAAAGGAAATAAGAATGTCACAAGAAAGAGAAGCTAATATTTAAAGGAAATTATATTTAAAGCAAAAATTACATCAATTTCTGCACCTCTTAGTAATGTTTTCTACTTGCACTACAAAAGCATGTGATTGGCAGCAAGAAACACGCTTGCTACCCATTTGCATCTTTCATACCTCAGGGAGTCAAAAAGAAAGACTGATGAGACACACAGAAACTCAACTACTGGTTTGCTTACCCACCTGCACATAACATGCAAGTAGGGAAAAAAAAGCATCTAGATAAAACACATAAGGACTTAATCTCACACAGTTTACAGTCAAACCAGTTAAACATGAAAAAGCGCCATCACTAATGCAAACATGAGAGCACAGCCCACAATGTGTACTCAAGAGCTTAATGAAGTCTCTACAAGAAGCAAGCTCTCCAAGCCTGACTTAGCAGGTCAAAATATAGATGAACTGACATTGGCCTACAAAATAACAGAATTCAGAAATAGACACTTGAAAGAGTCTATAATTTAGATGTTTTCACATCAATTAACATTCACAGACATCAGCTTTCAGCGACAGAATGGAAGGGGTATGCTGTGCACTGTGTACCAAATAACCTTGTGGACAATTGCCAGTGGTGTGGTTATCATTATACTGCATAGTTATTACAGGCTGAGGGTTAATCATTAGCAGAGCTTAAAATCAAAGAGAGTTTGATCCAGATTGCATAGCTACACACATACAAAGCTACTACCCTGAACCATTTCCAGATTCTTTCCAGACAAGCTTAACATAGCTTAGACACATGCAAGGTGGTATACCATGCTAAGGCAGAAGTGACAGGGATACCATAGGCAGCAAGCTCTCGAAAAAGTAGCACCCATGTGCATGGGTGTTATGGGAGCTTTCCACTTTGCAACATCAGTTCAGTGATTCTTTAAAGAGTTAACATTATCAGAACAAAATTAAATTTTGAGTATTATTTAAGTTCTGCACAAGAAAATTCTCTTTGACCTGGAAGAGATTTTTTTCAGGGAGGAAGAACTAGAGTTGTCTTCTGCTCTACACTTGGATGCTTTGCTATTAAGTTGAACTCTGCAAAGACAGGTTTTCAACTATCAGAGCTTCAGTTTCATCAAAAGTTATTTAATAATATTTTGTTTTCAGGCTTGTGGGATGGGGAACAATAGGCTAAGGGAACAAAGCAACAATCTGGGAAAAACATGTAAAAAACACTTAAATCACATGACAAGGTGTTTTTTAGATCAATAGAAACTCAGATTTGATAGAGTTGTTTGCTCTTTTCCACAGCAAAATGTTCTTTGGGCCTATGTGAAAGATGGATCTCTGCCAAGTAAGTCAGAGCAACCTGCCTTGCTCCAGAGGTGACCATCCCGACCATACCAAAGGGCTTTTTTTACTTAGTGTTCCCATTAATCCAGCACTAACAGGGGAAAATCACAGTCCAGAAGAAGTTTATGTGACTAGCTGAGGAAATCAAACTTCCATACACCTAGGACCTACAAGAGAGAAATGCAACCCATTAAGCCAAACTTTAGAGAGTCCCAGGCAAGTTTACGAGACAGGACAGCTCCATTCAGGAGTTACATCCAGCCAAGGCAAAGTGCAATGAATCAAGGTGTGTGTCATGAAGAGTCACAGCTAAGAGACACACACGACTTCAACAAGTGCTATGTCAACACAAGGGACCTTTCAGGCGTATAACACCAACAGTCGCAGTGACTGCAGGCAGCAGTAGAATGCATTTGCATCAAGGAAACATTTGCCAAAATAGTTTTGAAGTGAGCAGTCCAAACAGCCTCACTACCGTTTACACTGAAGCTCTCCCAAATGTGGCAGCCTTTCATTAGGAAATCAAATCTTGCTCGCGCAAATTAAAGTGCATTTCCACCTTGCTCTGCTGGCTGACTGTCACAGGAACAGAAGAGGTGAATTTGATGCTGATGCTGCTCCCAGGAATATCCAGTACTGGAACAATGCCAACAGCATGGCAAGGGCTTGGGATATACTTGGTCATCTTCCAGCCTTCACTTGTGCCTCCTCCTAGGACTACTCATCAAGTACCTTTCATGCATAAATAAACTAAGGTAGGATGAACTTCAAATAGGTCTCACCCTACACAGTCAAATAAGTTAGAGAAAATGTGTGTATGATATATAATATTTACATTTCAAGCAACACAACTTCTTGTTTTGCTACATTATACATGCTGGAATTATTAACAGGACTTGACGACTGGATAGGCACATTTTACGTGTTGCTTTTTGTCATGAAGTGTTGCTGAGTGACTTTGCTGACGGACCAGATGGACCCCAGAAATCTTGGGTTACAGCAGCATACCTAAATTATGTTCTCCTTCCTACCACTGGACTTAACCCACCTGTTTGCTACCTATTAAGGCCAAAATTTCACATTACATAGGATAGGCCCTGGCTGTGCATCTTGGTTACTTCGCAATCTCAGTTGCTGCTGTGATCACATTTGCAGTCGTGCTATGGAAGCAATGATGTATTTTCAAGAGATCATTCTGTATAAATGAAAGAATATAATTTGGGGGTTTTAACTGCCACAAATTAGAGAAAAAATGTAACATAAGCAAGGCAATAAATAACCTAGTTTATGCAAACTAACCTTGAAATCATTTGATTCGTAGTTTGCAGTCTGAAAACATGACCATCTGCACTAGGATAATTGATTTCTGTCACTCAGATAAGCATGCCACAAAAAAAAAAAAAAAAAAAACCAAAAACCAAGGTTTAGGTGAGACAGTAGTTTTTGTTAGGCCAACAAACAGGAGTTGGAAAAACAAAGCAATTTATCAGCCAATCTAATAAAAGACATTGCCTCTCTCTATAAACCCTGCCTTGCTGATATCATGGCAGCAACTTTACTACCCAAGTATTTTTCATCCTAATAATTAAATTTTACATTTGCTGGAAGTCAGAGACTTCCAGCCTCGGTTTATAATTGACTTTTGTAACTAAACAGGATTTTCAGTGCAGAAGGGCAAAGAAAGCACGGGAGTATTGGTACTGGAAAGAAAGCTTGTATAATTTTGCCAGCATGGGCATGGCATCTGTGAGTTTCTCCACCCCCATATGCAGCAATCCTGGCATCCATAGAGAATCCCCAGCACCAAAACCATGGGGCTTGGGACCAAATTACCTCCCAGCTGACACTGCCTGGAATCACCATCACTGGTGTGGGTGGGTCTGTATCCCAAAGAACTGATCTGAGAGATGAGCTACCTCTGTTGAAGGCATGGGGGATTCCTTAGCGACTCCTGAGAGGCAGCAGCAGCAAGCTCCTGAAGTGGCTGAAAACCATTTTTCATTCCACGATCACTGGCATGGCACTGAATTAGGAGAGCATTTTCTGTTAGGCTGGAGGAATCACACAGCTCAGCAGATGAACAGGTAATGTATAGCCATGGGGCAAGGTAGGGATACCCAGGAGAGTTTAGGAAAGCAGGATTTACCCTGGAGCTTTCTGAAGTCTGGAGAGGACTAATAAACTGCTTCCAAGAACCAAGCACATTAAGGTAAATAACATCACTTTGTCAGCTGCACAGTAAACACCCACACACACAGATCTATGGCCTTTTTTCAGCACTCTTAAGAACTCAGGCATCCCCTGACACAGAAATACAGAAAAATACTCATTAATTTCTTTCCTAGCCTATTTTTGTTTAGAGTAGCCACACAACTCCTCCTCATTGCCTCAAGGCAGTACCAAAAGCCAGACTACACACAACTCAGTCTCAGCCTCACTGCTCTGGCAGCACAGGGCTCTCTGTCAGACTTTCCAGCTAAACTGCTCTGCTGCCTGCCTCTCCCGGCACAGCCTCCAGTGATGGTAGCTGTGACTAAGCCCAGCTCCACAGGTACAGATCCTGACACAAAGCACATGCTCGGCTCAGTGAGCCAAACTTGGAGATCAGAGTCCTCTTAGCGCCCTCACTGCTTGCTCTGGATCTGCTTCCATTGTTGAAGGTTTTGGTTGACTTCAGACAGGCAGCAACAGACTCCTGCTGTGAACAGCCTGTCTCAAGTGCAACACTAGCAGAGGAAGAAAACATCCTTAATTCAGTTTACATTTAACTATAAACAGCTGATGTAGAGCCACCTTTGTTCTGCAGAGGAACAGTATGCAGAGTAATATAGTAAATGCACATTCAGGAAAATTAATTTGGATTAATTTTTGAGTGTACTCATGTAGACACACTCTATGTTATTCCTTAGCTACACCATATCAGAGTGGCAGTGGCCAGGTTCATTGCTCCACGGTAGTGTAAATATATGCTAAATCTGTGTTTTAATGGTATCAGGCAGGCAGCAGCTGTTGCTGCTGAATGCCCAGCAGATTGCTATGCTCTCAGGACTCACAGAGAAGGTACCAAATGGCCTAAAGATATCATTGTCTGGTAACAAGCATTTTATTTCATAAGAAAAAAAAGAAAAAAGAAGGGGAAAAAAGTAAGACGCATGTTGCAAAGAGATGACAAAAAGACTTTCCTGTTCCCCTGCTCTGGGCACCAGGCTGTTGAATTTTTATGTGAGGGAAAAATAAGACATTACAGGATCTGAAAGAGCGTGTTAGAGAAATGGAAGGCAGGATACAGAATTAAATGCATAATTCATAGCTTCTGAGAGCCTTGAGGCAAGACCTTTTCGGACTTGCTAATTGCTTTGCTGAGAAGTAGGCCAGAAGTCATAATAATGACTTCTACACCTAGGCAAATACATGCATAAAGCTGTTTTAACATCCACCTAGGGGCTTCCACATCATCCCTCTTGCAAAGATGTGCTGCTGGCCCATCAAACAATGTGCCAGCCAAGGACAACAAAGATCTGGAAAATACAATTTCTGCAGGTAGATATATATATATATATAAACTGTCTGCAGCCATTCTGTAGCCCCTAGAGGATTCTCACTGTGCTCAGAGACTTAGCATGCAACTCTGTGCATGCAAGACCAGCAAAGATGAGTGGCTCCTCCACTGCACTAGCCAGATTTAGTCCAAATTACCTCAATGACAAAAAATTCAGCATGTGCAAGACCAGATGTCAGTTGCAGGAAAAGATATTAATATGACAAGTAGTGAAGATGAAGGCAGGTGTAACAGCTTATAGTTACAGAGGTTTGCTCATGTGCATAATTAGGTGGATTTAAGTCATGTACAAAGTGTCAAAATAACTATCTCCTCTTCTATGCCCCAGTGAGCACCCTTGGATTTTCCCATCCCAGAAGGCAAAATCATAGCCTTCTATCTACCTGCATGTTCAAGTCTCTCCTATTCACATTGTCTCGTTTCAGAAAAAAAACACGATTGGTTGGAGGGACCTCAAGGATCATCTA
>VWYK01098981.1:31115-53144 GCA_013399775.1 Semnornis frantzii
AAAGGGGCAGAATCCCCTCCCTTGCCCTGCTGGCCACACTGCTCTTGATGCAGCCCAGGACTCGGCTGCTGTCTGGGCTGCATGTGCACACTGCAGGCTCATGTTGAGCTTTTCATCAATCCAGACCCCCAGGTCCTTTTCCTCAGGGCTGCTCTCCAGCCATTCACCACCCAGCCTGGATTTGTACTTGGGATTGTGCCTACCCAGGTGCAGGACCATACACTTGGCCTTGTTGAATTTTATGAGGTTGGCCTGGGCCCACCTCTCCAGCCTGTCCAGGTCCCTCTGGATGGATCCCTGCCCTCTGGCAAGTCGACTGTGCCACACAGCTTGGTGTCATCTGCAAACTTGCTGAGGGTGCACTCAATTCCTCTGTCCATGTCACTGACAAAGATGTTAAATGATGTTATAATATCCTGGCAGCTGCTGCCAGCACTGCTGCTTCTACCTTGTTACACCCCACCAGAAGTTACTAACCTCAAGGAGCTAAGAAAGGCTTTTCTATTGCTGTTCCCAGTTTGTTGCTGAATCCAGTTAGAATCATCCACTGAAGAGAGATGGACTTGCCTCTAAAGCACGGGGATCAGTTACCTTTCTGCTCCACCTACTCCAACCTCTCTGGAGCAATTTTCCTCTTGCTCTCCTGTTGTAACCACCTTCCCCTGCACCAGCTTAGAGAAGTCTAACCTCATGGCTGATACTCTGCATTCCTTTCATAATAAATCAGAAAATCTCTTTTTAAGTCCTTTTTCCCCCTTTAGTATTACTTACTGATGTATCAAAGTTACCTCAGAAATTAATTAATAAAACGTGTATCAGTGTCTTCCATAAAGCACTTTGTCTCCAGGAGTTTACAGAAGTAAAACTACTGAAAGTGAAAAAAAAACAGAATCTGACTCTTAACTGTACTGTGCTGTCATACTACATTCATTAGTTTACTCATGCAGATTAATTTTTTCCTGCTAATATCCTCATTTACTTACATAATATGTTCCATCTATTTCTCCAAGTCAAGAATAGGAAAAAAACAGAAGGACTTAAGAGAGAGTAATAAAAAAGTAAGATGGTTAAAGATCCCTGGGTTTGATTAGTTTCATCCACAAACTATCAGTACTGGCATGTGAAACTCAGTAGTACCAATGAAGCTATGATAAAGGAATAAATTTTCAGAGCAAGTACAACATCCTTTTGGTGATATCTGAAATCACATGATAGTTAAGAGACAGAGTGCTTTGCAACACCTTCTATATAAAAATCTCAACTATTAATTTGAAAATATAAAAGGCCTCTCAATGAAGGCAGAAGAATTTAATGAGCAGTTCAAATGGTACAGTGAAGCTGAGGATCCCCAGACTTAGACCAGACTCAAAATGTCAATGTCCAACTCAGAAGGTAACTAACCTCTAAACTACCCTATAAGTGAGCAGCAATACAACTCATACCAAGCTGCGACCCATTAAAAGGGCAACTCTCACCTATACTACTTTAAATCTATCTGTATCATTTTAACTCTAGCAACGTTACCATCCTTTACATTTTCTCCAACTTAGGTTTGGAATTCAGTTTCCCCAAGCCCAAGAGTTTACAGCACAAATAACAAATTAAAGTCATTGCATGGGAAAAAGAAAGTGAGAAAACCAGAAAAATATCACTTACCTTGTGAGTTTCACCTTTAACAAATTTTCATAGCTCCCATATAGGAACTAAATAAGCATTAGCAGCCAGTATTTAGTGCAGTTTTATTTTGCTCTGTGACCCACCCATTTGGTTCAAGAGAGAAGTCATAAAAAGTAGAATGGGTCTATTGCAATTGCAACACAAAGGGCAGTCTTTCACTTCATACAAAGAAAACTAGCACAGATGGTGAATCAACCTTTTTGCAGGAAAATCCATGTGCTTCCACATTAATGAGATATGGGGGTGAAGAACACAGTATTGTATACTGTCGTCATTATGTCAGAAGTGATTTGTTGTCCAAGCTTAGGTATCCAGATGGTACCAAAAATTGTGCAAACTTTCTGTAAGCACAAAGCTTTTCACTATAATTAAAAAATTGTTTCAGAAAATATATTGGTTTCTCTGAGCATTTCTGGCTCATGTTTAACTGCTGAACATGCTCTGCATTTTCCTTGCAGTGCTTTAACAAGGATAATGTATATGCACCAGAAACCTCATAACGAAAAGCTGGGGAGCCATGGCACAGCAAAGAGCTGTTGTGCAGAACCATCACATTCCCAAAGTGCAGAGAAGATGGAACTGGCAGGCTACGAGCTATGAGGCACTTCCCTGGTGGATACATAGCAAGGTCTTCAGGAGAGACCTGGTCTCTGGAAGTTACATCCACAGACCTGCATACAGGATGGCAGCAAAGCAAAACTAGCAAATTATGTAAGCCATGTTCATAGGGTTAAAAATAACTCAAACTGAGAGCAGTGGCTGCTTCTGATTCAGACCAGGTTTAACCCCTGCCCCTCCTGATGGGGTTTATCCATATCGATGCCAAAGCAATTGGACTTATAAATATGTCCTATTATTAACACATTTTCTTTCCTGATTGGAGCCTCCAAAATCTTCATAAAAGCACACAGTGAAAAAAATTATTTCTTTTCACTTCACCCTAGCAGACTCCCACAGGTTTCACTGCATTTTTTTTCTCTTTTAAGTAAATTGTACAGCTTCTCTTAAAAAGGCTTGCCTTTAAAGATGCAGCCTGGAAAATACCAGGCTAAATTTGACATGTTTTTCCCTATGTTTCAAAGCCAGGGAAGGGCTTTTCTAGAAGATGGTAAAGCTTTTTCTACTCAAGTATACTGAAAATCTGCTGCAGGNTCCGGTTAAAAAAAAAAAAAAAAAAAGGAATAAACTGCTAGGAGAGTATGTGGGTGGCAGGATTCAGTCTTTAATCTGACAGGTGTATGTCAGCACTTCTCCAGATCTCTAAGAGATCTAACTGTTTTCCTCTTTGCATTGCAATAGGTTTGTATTGTTTACTAATGATATCCCTTATTTTCAGATCAGCTTGCTAGTCTGTTTACCTAATGTCCAAAAATCTAACAGATTAACAAAGCAAGAAAGCTGATGCCTTTCTTTGTCAATGCATTTATTTGCCCTTCTGAGCAAACTGACCTTGAAATTAAAAATCCTATCATCAACTATGCAACAGATGATGTAGTCCAAAGAGAGAGTTAGACTGGTAACTAGGGAGCAGGCAGAAGAGGCAGCTGCTCAGCTGATGGATATAAATAGTAGAATCCTAGTCAACAGGATATTATTGTTCTTTGGGGTTCCCAAAGAAGCCTTAAGCAATGGATCAGCTCCCACACATACACCAATTGCAAGTCATTGCCCATGTGCAGTGGGGGGGGTCTACCCAGGGAAGACTCGAGACTATCTCAGGAGTTACCAGTTACCAGGTCGCATACCTTTTCAGGCTCCAGTGGGAAGAAAGATTAAGAAAGTGGGGGAAAGGGCTCAGCAAAGCACCTGTCATCTATAAATTCCTTTATGTATTAATAACTCATCTCTAAGAATCATGAGACTAAATAGCAATGCTTTCCTCTGCTCACGCCTTGAAGCCAAGCCTAGATGGGTATCTCCATACAAATACCAAAGAAGTTCAGAAACTGGGAAAATGAAACAAAGAAGAAAAGGCTTCTTCCAGAAGCAGGTGGGAATGGCTTATTTATCAAGTTGTAACTCCACAAGTTACAACTAGCGTCAAGTAATGGCAGTTTACACTCTCAGGTATTGTAGAACTTTCTTTGTAAACTGCATTTCAAGGTGAAGCAATTAATTACCTTATTCTCTATGACCTGAAAACCAGAGTCTGATTGCTGTCCTATTTCTCATTTTGTTTTGTTAGCTCTGTGACTTTCTTCTTTCACAGGAATTATCCTTACAGTCATCCAAGGCAGACAACCATCTCTAGGCAGGCATCTCCACATTCACGCAGATTAATGTCTCATCAATGCCCTAAGCAAGCTGTCCCTTGGTCTTCCTCTCTACTCTGCTGAACTCTTTCAGACCCATGCACACGGGAAACAGGGTTTCAGGACAGTGGATATAGCATGCTCTCTTAAAATAACATTTGGATGATTCTGAGAACTGAAGAGTATGATTTGACAGCAAGTTCAGCCTGGGATAAAACATAATCTGATTAATTTATGCATGCAAACAGAAAGCTTTACTTCACATACATTCCTGGAGATGTTCATCATTAATTACCCACTTCCAGCTTCTAATAGCAAGCATTCCTCCTTCCCCAACTCCACTTTACCTCCTTTCTAGAAACACATACTCAAAGCAAGCAGAAGCCTGGAACAAACTCAGTGAACCCTAAGCATAATAACAGGAAAAGGGATTTGGATCTTGACAGGTAATTCCAATGCACCTGGAGAAAAAAAGGTTTTAGCCGAAGACAATAAATAGTAACTCATAAAGATCATCAACAGGAGACTTCTTAAAATACATCTTCACAAATAGGAAGGAGAAGAAGAAAGCAGAAAGTAGGTTGATTCCATTCCACAAATATTTCACTCTTCTTCCATTAAAAAAACTCTAAGCCTATCAAAAATGAAGTCTGACTGCACTCAGCCTTCATAACAACTGGTGTGCTCTAGGGAGATTATCAATGACCATGAACAAACCCAGAAGGGAACTGCCCACCACCAAACATGGGCACACCACAGGCTGGGACAAAATATGGGTTTGTAGCTTTATGTGAATTATCAAGCTGTAAAAGTTTATGATAGATAAGGCACTGCATATGTGTTACAATTCATGTGAACTGTTAAATGACATTGTGAGGTTTTGCTGTCAGATGGTGAAGAGGAGATAAAGAAGGTGTGAAGAGAAGAATTCAGTTGGGTAGTTATACTGGTCATCTTGGAAAGAGAAGATCAAGGTTCAAGGCCTGCTCCACTAAAGCTTTCCATGTTCACACACAGAAAAGTATGTCATGTGTCTGTCTGAAATAAATCCTTTGGCTTTCAGGTACCTTTGATCCCAACTCTAACATCTAGAGATCCATACATCAAAACTGTGAGACACTCAAATACTAAAGAAATAGAAATAAACTTCTGCTAGAACATATTAAGAACACATTTCAATTCTAGTCAAGGAAAACACGAAGCAGTGGGAAAGACAGCCTAAGTGCATCAATGTTATCAGAGTACCAGAATTCAAGCTTGTAACATTTCTGTAAACTGAGTTATTAAATGCTACTTCCACGTGCAGAACAGCCCTATCCCTCTGTAAAGATGCAGCATGCAAGAAAATACACATGTAGCAGAACTGGCAAGCTAAAATGTTGTGGGTACCCCATGCCATGTTTTTGTCACACAAGCATCAGGTTAGCACATTAAGCTGTTTTCCACACAGATCCTGAGAAGCAGACAGTGTTTAGGCTCCAAAAATGATCATTAGTGTGATAAATTAAATATGCAGAAACTTTGGCTCATAAAGCCTGAATGGCAGCAGCCCTACGTCAGTCACTCCTCATAAGCTCTGATTCATTAACGAAATAAGAATATGAGAGGTCAAGTGAAAATTTATTTCATAATTAAGTGCCTGAATGACAAGGTTGTCTACTGGCTTGAGTGACGCAGCATGAGGTCTCATCTGAGCTTGCTGTAAACATCTAGATCACCACTGCAACTGGCTTTTGTCATTCTTCTCAGCATAAAAGTGGACTCAATATGCATGAAAAAAAAAATTGAGATCCTGCACCAAAAAAAACAAATGAAAAAAATGCCCTAGGGAAACAATGTTTAAACCTTCCCCAAATTAAAGGAAGTAAAGGATGTGAAAGGTACCCAATACCTGAAATGAAAGCTGGATATAACAGGCTGTGTTCATTAGTTGCCAGCCTCAAAGTATAGAGCTCTCCAGATTTCACCCGCTACCTCAGCCACTCTCACAGGCTACCATCTCCAGACACAGGCTACCATCTCCAGAATCACAACTTCCTGACTTCAGAGTAGTCACACTGGTGTGACCTTCAAGTTCTTAAGCTAAAATACACTTGTGATGACTGATACTGTCAACTGCAGAATCACAGATTAAAGATTTTACAATATCCCTTAGCTATATTAGCAAACAAAACGTGGTGCTTCCTCTTGATACACACAGTTTTTGCAGACAATCAAATCTTCTATCTTCTTTGATCCTTCTGATAAACATAATGTTTAAAAGTTTTGAAAGGCCAACATTGAACACATCAAGAAGACTGTCCACCTTCAAAAGAAGAAATGCAGCTTTCGCAGCAAATCTTACTCTGTCTTCTTTCAGCCAAGGTCAATAATTGCATAAACTTGACGGAAGAAAGCTGAAAACAAGTTCTTTTTAATCAGCATTATATCTCTTAGAAACTTTTTTCTTTATAATAGGCAAAAATGGAAGAATTCACACAAGAGTCCCCTATAACTTCAAATCACTGCTGCGCTGTATCCAAGGAAATCTTAAAAAAAACTCAAAAAACAAAATAGCTCAAACCACAACAAAACAAAACAACCAACACCACACCACAAACAGCAAACAAACAAACAAAACCCAAAACAAACAAAAAAATCCAGCCCGCAACCTTGAGAGTAACAGGAACTAAATGCTGTTCAGTAGCATCAATCATCGGGACCAGGAAGTTCCCTTCCCGTCACGGAAGCTGAGAACAAGAACAGGGACTGAATGCTTCCAACCTACTCTGAACATGCTGGAATCACTGAGGATTTGTAGCACAAACTGGCCAACTGAGCACCTTATCAAAAAAGATGAGTCAATGGGAATTTTGTCTCTGAAAGCTTAGCTTCTTATTTGGGCAGAATTTTTACAATTTACCAATTTGAAGGATCATATGAAGCTGCTGGCCATAATCCCTCCTGCATTATCACAAGGCTTCTGAGGACTACACTCGTCCCCTTGTGCCCACTTTTGTTTGCCTGGTTATTCTCTCTGGGAAGACAGCCCAGACAGATTTATGTTTCTTTCCTTATATATGTATCTGAGACAACAAGTCTGAAGTAGACATTTCATAGAATCATAGAATGGTAAGGTTGGAAGTGACCTCAAAGATCATCTAGTTCCAACCCCCTGCCATAGGCAGGGACACCTCCCACTAGTACAGGTCACTCAAGGCCTCGGCCAACCTGGCCTTGAACACCTCCAGGGAGGGATTAGCCACAGCCTCCCTGGGCAACCTGTGCCAGTGTCTCACCACCCTCACTGGAAAGAACTTCCTCCTAACATCCAGTCTAAATCTTCCCTCTGCCAGTTTAAACCCATTGCCCCTTATCCTGTCATTACAAGACCTTGTAAATAGTCCCTCCCCAGCCTTCCTGTAGGACCCTTTCAGATACTGGAAGGCTACTATAAGGTCTCCTTGAAGCCTTCTCTTCTCCAGGCTGCAGAGCCCCAATTCTCTCAGCCTGTCCTCATAGTACAGCTGCTGCAGCCCTCTGAGCATCTTTGTGGCCCTCCTCTGGACCCACTCCAACACTTCCATGTCCTTCCTGTGCTGGGGGCTTCAGAACTGCACACAGTACTCCAGGTGGGGTCTGACAAGAGCAGAGTAAAGGGGCAGAATCCCCTCCCTTGCCCTGCTGGCCACACTGCTCTTGATGCAGCCCAACACTCGGTTGCTGTCTGGGCTGCATGCGCACACTGCAGGCTCATGTTGAGCTTTTCATCAACCCAGACCCCCAGGTCCTTTTCCTCAGGGCTGCTCTCCAGCCACTCACCACCCAGCCTGTATACATACCATGTATTCATACCATGTCATTTATAAATACTGTAGTAAGTTATAACTGCAGTTTATCATGAATGTCAGCAAAAGCCAGGAAGCTTTAATCATATGTCCTGATGCAATCATATGAAGCATCAGTTTTTAACAGTTATCTCCACTGGCATTGCTTTCATTTGTCGTGGTGCCAGGACTCTCATGCCCTTCACATTTTTCACTGTGCTAAGAGAAGCAAAATCAGCTTGGTTGTGAACTACACTGGCTGCATATGCGAACCATCTACTGATCTGCATCAGGAGGTTCTTTGCAAAGTGAAAACGAAATAGCAAAGTATTTCTGACCATTAGTGCACAACAGAAGGAAAGCCCGTGCACACAACTGGTCTCTGTGCTTTGGCACTAATTCTGGGCTTCATCTGCAGTCCCTTGAAATGGACAGCTCAGGCTGTGATACTGCTCTCACAACATATGAGTAACACATGGACACCTGATCACCAAGGGGATTACTGTACTGTTACTTGGACTTATTTAAGAAAAAATAGGAAAAACAGACTAGAAGAATAAAAACAAAGCTTACCAAAACCACCTAAAAGTCATAAACTAGGAATATTAGTGCACATAAGAGACCTCCACAGGTTTCAGAAATACTAACAAATGCAGAATTCTCAGGGTCAGCTCCAAAATAGTAAGACCTGTCATGTTACCATCGATGGCGATGGTAAGCTGGATGGGGAGGCAAAAAATGCATGTAGGCAATTAACTTGAAGTTCATTTTCTCTTTTGTAAATACCTTCTTCTTGGTGTAACACACAAAATGCTTTCTTCTACAGGCCCTTTCTTAGCCCACAGATGGCCACTGCTGAGCCACAGTGAACGACACCCACTACAGAGCATTTCAGACTCTCTCAGGGACAATCCCAGCTGCAAGACCTAAGTCTGAGTTTCCATGCAAGTCTGGCTGGCTAAAACGTGGAGCACCTGCCCTGGGGGTCTAAGTATGGTGGCTAATCACATACTCAAGACTCATTTCACAACCAGGTAACTACAAGAGTCTCCAACCCAATCAAAATATGAAACAGAAAACTGAGAACTCCAGATGCCCAGAAAGCCACAAACCCACCAGTACAGACAAGCATAGAAGTATTTACTGTCTTCACACAAGATCTGGCCTTATGCTTAAAGTCCCTGTTGACATGGAGGCACCAACAGAATAAAGGGAAATGGATTTAAATTGAAGGAGAGTAGGTCTAGATTAGCTCTTAGGAAGAAATTCTTCACTATGAGGGTGGTGATACTCTCAAATGGATTGTCCAGAGAGGTCGTAGATGCGCCCTCCTTGGAGATGCTCAAGAACATGTTGGATAGGGCCTGGCCTTGAGTAATCTGGTCTAATTGAGAGGTATCCCTGCCCATGGCAGGGAGGTTGGATTAGATGATCTCTAAGGTCTCTTCCAGCATAAGCTGAAGTGAGTTAGGAAGCACTGGAGCCAGCACTGGAGGCTGCAGGACCTGTATGGTAGGGAGGGGTCTGGCTGGTGTGTAAATCTTAACACGCCAATAAACAGCTGTGTCTCCTGGTAACAGACACCGCGTTTGTGCCTGTTGAAGCAGAGGCCTCATTGCCCAGTTTGAGACACTACAAAAGGCACTCATCCCCAGTCTTAATTCTGACAGCATAAAGATCCAAAAGTATATATACTCATTAAAGACAACTGGGAATTTGTTTATTTATCCTGTAAACAGCTCGAATTATATTACCAAAAGGAAAAACAAACAAACAAACAAAAAATGAAAATCCCCACAATGAAGCAATCAACAGCACTGGTCTAGAAAGATCTCAGTTCTTAATACAAATAGTATAAGATGCTAACATAAGAAGTATAAAAAACAGAGTAACTTGTTGATAAATCCACTGGGTCTGAATTACAGATATATATCAAGAGTAATTTTCAGGATACTCCAGCATAAAATAAGTTTTTTATGTATGTCTGAATTAGTGGGAAATAATTAATAGAATCCCTCTGAGTATTACACTGTTTCCACGTGTATATGGAATGTCCTTCAGTTAAGTAATGGGCATAGATAAGAGTTATCTTTTAAGTGTTTTTTATAATATCTTTTCAGATTCAGTAGGATTTCTGGCTTTCTACAGAAATTCTCTCAGCTTCTATGTTATATGTCCATAGGTATTCACTATGTAGACATCTAGGCTGATGCCATTATGAGCATCCTTAGATGATGCTGATACAAGCTTGTGTTCATGGCTATAAAGACTCAAACTACAGCTACAACACAGCTCAGCTGCTTGCACAGAAATATGCAGCAATTATAATGAAGCAAAATTCATTCTGCAATCCTCCACCTACAGTGCCTTTATTTAACTGGTTGAGGAGAGTCAAAAATAGAAAAAGACACTTATTTCTTAGAAGGTGCTGTGATGCTCTACACCACCCCAGCACTGGCACAGATGTGACTGCTTATCTGGTAATGTCTTCTCCTAAATACATAATTTTGAGAATCTTTTGGACTTCTACATGACAAGACAGATAAAATATAGCTCTTCCCCTTTAGACACAAGCCCTTAACAATCATTCTGCAACAACAGGAAGTATAAACAGCATAGGACATAAACAAATAATGTTTACATGGACACTGACAACCCAGTATGTCCACAGTTGCTTCTTCTAGTCCAACAGAAAGCTGCCTTTAAAATGGAAAAAGGAAATCAAATCACCCTTTGTAATATTTTCAAAGTAAATGCTAGATACACTTCAGGATGTAAGTGACATAACCTTTTAATTGTCTTTAGGAGAAAGAAAATTGTTTGAACTTCTGTCCAAGCTGAGTGGACAAAAGAAACAAACAAGGAAAAATTATGAGAAGTACACTGTATTTTTAAATAGTCACTGCTTTTATCACAGTGCTTTGAAGACTGCAATTTTTAAACTAACGCCATTCAACTTCAAGCAAATGATACAGTCTGAGAAGTCACAAGTTCTCCTAATGCTGAGGCTGGCCAGTGCTTGAACAGATCACAAAGGAGAGAGGGACTAGGATGTTGGCAAGTGACACCAGATCAACCCCATTCCTTAAGTCAGGTCCATGTTTGGATGTCAAACAGTCTCTCTCACAATGAAGTGTTAATATATGGGTGTAAGAGTTCGTTTTACTGTCATGCTACTGGGCATGATTTGAATTTGGTGTAATTTCATCCATGCAATGCAATGGGACAGAGAACCCAGACTCCTAATTTGTTAGAGAAACTAGGCACTGACCTGGTTAAAACTACATGCTGAAACATGCAGTCTGTATTTTGTCTTACCTCTCACTGCTCCTTTATTTCACTGCCAAGATTGCCTACATCTGGAGCAGGTAAGTCTTCCTTCCATTGCCAACAAATACTGTCAAGTCTGAGAGTGCCCTTACAAAGACCATCTTCACCAGAACATTTAGGTTTCCAGCATCATCTTTGATTTCCTATACCTGGATCTGCATCTTTATTTTGGGGATTCACATTTCTAACTCTCAGACCTATTTAACTTCACCTTTATATAAAACAGGATTGCTTTGTAGTTCTTCCAGGTTTTAAGATACTCTGGGCAATTTAATCTTTCCAAATGTCACTCTAATCTACAAAGAGCTCCACTGACATGAACATATCTACAGGCAGAAAGAAATCCTGCTGAATGTGGTGACAAGTCATTGAAGAGTTAAAGTAATGAACAGTTATGGGACCATACTTCTGTCAGGATGAATGGATATCTTAAAAAAGGTTACCTTCTATTTATGAAATTTCCACAGATTTTAAAGGTGTGTCCAAATATGGCAAACAGGTTAAATGCTGCTTTATCTGGCAATTTAAAAACAGTATTACACTTTCTAGTTAAGTGTAAAAGTCATAAGAATTAATGCTTCATACAAAAATGGATGAATAGGAGATTGACTGTAGCACCTGCCTTTGCTTGTCCATTAGAGATGCCAGAATTAACTTTTGTATAAGAGTTAAGCATCCATATTACCTCTTAAGACCTAGCTTTTGGGACTCATTACCTCAAAGGAAGCTGAGGCTCATATCAGCAACAATTATAATTAACTACTGTTGAAAGCTTCTAAAATCTAGATCTTAAGGATCCAAATGACACAATAAGCAAAATCAGAGAGTGTTGGCAGTTTGTGGATAAGTGATTCACCCACAGGTACAAAGTAGGACAAGGACAGTGAACCAATTAAGCTCGTATTGTTCAGTCTAATTTCTCCAGCCTGTCACCATTTTCCCCCCCTTATTTCTGACAGCAACCCTCAATAGAGTATGCCTGAGACTCAGGAAAGTATTTAAATGTACTGAAATCAAAGAACAAACATTGACATGTTTCTGTGGGTTGTATACCAAACTCTGCAGTAGAAAAATGACAAGCAGCTGGACTTTAGGCTCCTTCTCTCATCTTCTGAGAGAATGGTAGAGTTCTACCATCCCAGCCCACATACTCTATTATAAATACACAAAGTGAGCATTCAACCCATAATTATTTTTAAGTGGTGGCAAGAGCGCTTGTTTGCCAGAGACGGACAAAACATCTGACTGAACAAAGTATTAATCTCTTTATAATTCATTGAAAGGAATGTAAGGAAAGATATGTACTACTAAATATATATTCAGGTTATTGCAAAGCACATGATCAACATACCATCTAAAAGATAGTAATCCCTGTGGAGGATGTTGCCTCTTTCCAGTGAGTGCAATTCACCACATATGAAAGTATATTTTTGATGGTCCTAAATCAAGCTTCCAGTAGCGAAGATTTTAAAATATTCTTATGTTGGAACAAAATGTTCCCACTGGTGTTGCAATGAAAGAAAGAAAGAGGAAAAAAACCTTCTCCTGGCAGGAAATTAATTATTGAGCTTTCCACTGCCTGATGATGTGCTCCTACAGTCTGCACAGGCTCTCCATTTTACCCTTTCAGTATGTGGATAAATTTGCTATGGAGAATATAGAAATAGAACAAAGAGCACAAGATCATCAATTTGTTAAATATATTTAGAAACCTAACAGACCTGGAATGAGAAACTTGGTTTGTGCATCACCACACCTGGAACTTATTTCCTCTTTACATTCCCTTTTCGTCTTCTCCATCAGACTGCCACTTTTGCTTCTGTTTTCTGAAATTACCTCTGCTAAGAATGGAAGCAGTATGCCTGGCTTTTAGCATCACTTACCTGTGACAGACTTGAACCACCAGTTCCTTCGCTGAAAACAATAAAATGTCAAGTCTCAGATCTTGATAGAAAGGGAAAATAAAAGCCCATCCTTTTTACCCCTATGTCCAGCCTCTTTAGTATGTTTCACTCCCTGCTGTCAGTTTTAGTCTCCCTCTGAAAAAGCTGAGAATCCCACGTATGACATAGTTACACCCATCAGTTACATGACAGAATATATACTTCCTGAGGCTACCTCAGCACCCAGCACATGCACCCAGAACAACTAAATTTGGTGGGATCATACCACTGCAAAAGCATCCCATGCGAGCAGACACTTTGCAGTACCAGGCATCCTGGATCGTTCCTGGTTGTGGAACGACCTTAGAGAGGGAAGATGCAACAGACTAAAACAGCTTATGTTATCTTCAAATAGTATTTTACGTCAGTAGCGCTCTATAGCTGAGAGAGGACAACGAAGAGCTTTTCAAGAGAAATGAGTAATTTAGGTTTTTTAAATGGAAGTAGAAAAGGTATGGAAAACTGCTGCAGTATATGGTTGTGCTATGCCTGCAGAAACTTTTAACAGGTAGACTGCTCAGGTATTAGTGGTACCATTTCACATGGTTATCACTATTTAGGTCCATCTTCTGCAGCTCTACCATCAGGTGTTGCATAGGATGGCTTAGACACAGCATGACAGTAATGCCTCTATCTGCCTTCCAGACCTCCTATCTGGCTGGTTCCATGCATCAGCAAAAGTCTCCACCTCTGCACAGACTGTTTTCATGTACTGTTCATTATCTGCAAATACTAGAGCTGCTGCCTCTAGTCCCTTCCTTATAACATACTCCCTCTTGGGTATCATATCAAGAGGTATATCATGGCATCCCTAGAGATCAGGAAGCACTTTCACATATGTAAAATGTCCTGTTGTAAGGGAGGATTCTGGAGTAAGACAAACTATCAACTTCATTGAAACTACCCTAAACATATCTTGCAAGAGAGTGCTGGAGGAATAGGAGGAGCAGCAGCAGCTGGAGACCCTCACCACCCATGATCCTTCCTGTGGCCCTGACCAGCAAGGCCCAGCAGGAGTTCTGCTGATGCTGATGAAAACTCTGCATCATCCCCAGGCAGCTTTTCATCCTAGACTCACGACTTTCAAGCACATCAAAACCATTATTGATTCTGCAACTGACAGACGATACTAGCTGTGATTCAGATCGTACCATTTTGAGAGAAAAGAAAGAAGATGAGTTATAAAGCAGGAGCAAGTTTAATTACAACACATGAACATAGAGCATATGCTGCCATTTTACAAGAAATGACACTGAAGAGAAGCACCATGCTTTGCCACTGAGCTCCTGAGTGACAAAAATCACACTCTGCCGAGTATCAGCCTCACCATCTGTAAAACATTTCTCATCTCTAGAAGATAATGTGAGAACTACATGTTACAAATCATACGTACTCTAAGTGATAGATATTATAACTTTCTTTGAAGCAGAGTCTTAGAAGAAATACTTTTTCTTTCCTATAATCACATCAGACACAAAACTTCTTAAAATTCAATTCAATAGTACAGTAAGGTGACAACTAATATATCTCTCAAAATTCCTCTTGCATGGTAAGAGTGAAATAGGAGGGTTGTTTTTCATGAGCATCATGTTATTCAAAAGAATTTGCCCAGTAGGGTAACATTCTCCTACAGGACTACAGGAATTTTAGAGAAGGCTGTGTGCATCTGTATAAATGCATTTTAAGTTCCAGAAACGGAAATGAGTTTAACTCCTTCTTATACAAATGACTGAAAGGCAAAGCCAGAAACGTATTAGTCTTTTTAAGAACAGTTTCATTTTCTGTTCTGTCTCCAAAAATGCCCATGAATTAAGGATTAAACCTGGCTTGGTACAGCTTCAAGCAACAGGACATCGGAGACAGGACATCCATGCTAACACACAGAACTGAAAGAGACAGAGCTAAGACTGAAAAATATAGAAATTACACTGTAATGAAGATGTCACAATCCAAGGGGAGTTCGACCTGGAATCAACAGACCTGTCTGTACTCAAAATCTGAATTTCGTAGATTACAGTGATAAAGGTCAAAATGCTGTGGAGTGACCCCATCAGCAGTCAACTGCATTAATGCAACATTAGAGATGAAAGAATGGCTCATCTGGGTCTCTTCTCTGATAAATTACCCATCTTCTACAATCAAGCCAAACCAAAACTCGTTTCCAGAACTGCACTGCCTCCGCCAGTACACAGTGCTTTAACATCATTATGCACAAACAGGAAGAGATAATGACCTATAATTCAAGTCTATTATTTTTACGGAACATGAAGATACACTGCAGTCAGATCTGAGCTGTTGATTAAGATTAGTATTAAATGAGCTGTTCTCCCATAAACCACTGGTGCTTTTCCTTCTTTCATCGATTGCTGCTGTCCTTGCCAATCGCAGAGTTGGCTGGAGAGGGGAAAGCTTAACTTTGTAGAAACTACTACACTGGTATTGAACTCGTTCAGACCAAGGTATTTGCATCCTTCCTGCCAGCATAGCCTGTAGCAGAATAGGAGTGTATCTCACAAGTGATTTATCCAAAAGCTCTGGTCGCGTTTATTTAACAGTATCTTACGAGAAGGTGCATTCAATGGAGTACCCTGATAGCCCTCGGTTTCCCTCCAGACCGCCCTGATATTGACCTAGAGTCGTATCCTGGCTTCGGCCGAGTACCTCCGCATCTCCGGGTCGGAGTGGCAGGGTGGGCTCTGCCCCGCAGCTTGTGGGGCGCCTCTGCTTCTCAGAAATCAAAAGGCAAGGCTCCCGTTACTCGCAGAGACAGGGTGCGCCCCGGCACCGCGCCCTTTGCACCGCCCAGCCCGCCGAGGTCCCCCCGAGGGGCGGTGAGCTGAGTCGGAGCCTGCAGCCCCCTCCTCGAGAAGGCCCCTCAAGAAGATGCTATGGGTGGCACTACCCATCCGGTCGGGTCCTGGGGCCGTGCTGCCCCTCGTCGCACCATCCCCTGCGCTCGCGGAGCCCCCGCAGAGTCCCCGCGCCCCGTCTCTCCCCCCGGGGACGGGCGCCGCTCGCCCCAGCGCTGGGGCTCTCAACGGAATGGGCGGGCCCGGTGCCGCGATCGGGGTAAACTTTGGCCCCGTCGCCCTCCGTTTCGGCCTCGCAAGCCGTATCGCCCCCCGGTTGAGGGAGCCGAGGGAGTCCGCACCGCGGCCCGGGGGGCACGCTGGGGAGCCATCGGCAACTCCACGTCTGGGCACGGGCAGTGGCGGAGGAGGAAGGAGAGGCACAGGGAGAGGAACGGGAGCGGGGCGGCCCGGACGCGGAGGGAGGGGTTTCTCCGGGGGTGTTGGTTTACCTTGGAGGTTCTGCACTCGGATGTCGCTGATGTGACCGATGAGCTCCTCGCGCTGGAACCAGTCCCACTCCTGCCCGGCCATGGGGACGCGGGGCCGGGGTAAGGGGGGCGGTGGGAGACGGCGGCACCGCCACCGCCGCCACCTTCACCGGCACCGACGGCGGGCGCGACGCGGAGCGGAGCGAGCGGAGGGNGCGGGGCAGAGCGGGCCCGGGGTCCGGTGCCGCTCCCGCTCCGCCCCGCGGGCAATTTCTCGCCTGCCGCCCCCTTCCTGCTCTCACCAGCGGCAGAGAGGCTCCCACAGCGCCTCCCTGGAGAGTGGCGTGGGCGGCGGCGCGGCCGCAGCACCAACCGCCCCCTGGGGCGCATCCTGCCCTGGCCTCGTCGCTGCAGATAACCCCCGGCCCCACCGGGAGCTGTTCCCTCGCCGCCCATCGCCTCATTCCGCTCGGGAGCGGCGTGCTGGCACTCCAAATAAATACGTTTTTCTTGCTGAGGCGGCAGTGGGGTTGGAAACAATACCGAGCTCTTGTCTGCCTTCTCTTGCTGTGCCTGAGGACGGGAGAAGTATCAACCTCCAGAATAAATGTCCACAGCAGAAATGGAAGATGGAAGTGTGAATGGCAGAGTTTTACCTCGTGGAGATGAAATAAGCACCACTAGAAATTAAACGCACTAAAAGGCTGTTTGTATAGTCATTTATCTGCTCTTCCTAGGCTGCTCAGGCTGTTAAATTTCCTTTGTGGTGAATTTTCAAATTAACATCTTCATTTACACTGTTTTTCATCAAAACCAGACAGCAATTGTTATCAAGGCTCGTCAGTTATCACTAAGGTGGGTGCTCTACAAATTCAGAGCAGCATGAGTAGTTCCTTCACATACAAGACATCTCATTACAATATACTACTTTCATGCCTGTTTTCAAACCATGATGAGGACTGTATAATGTAAACAGCAAATTCTGACACAATCCGGTCAGACTAGTACAGCACCATTAGTTAGACTAGCAAAACACACAGGTTGAAATCTACAAAGTTGAATATAAACAAACCGGGATCTAGAGATTGTGGTTCTTTGAAGTTGGAAGTGTTTGTGTGATTCCAGGTAAACGCTTACGCCATGCAACCAGTTGTTTCACTCAGCTAAGGAATGCATTGCTCTTCCTGTGGCCCGCTCAGGTGATTTCTCTATTACAATTCAAAGTTAGAGTGAGATGATGAGAAGGCAGTCATCCATCGAGCATCTAACAGGTGAACTATTCTGTCACTGCTGTAACACGCACAAGTGAGCTATCCCAAAACCTGGTCTCCAAGAGTGATGGGCAGTCTTTAGCTGTATACATATGAAGGCTTGAAAGTTTTGCATGAATGTAAGGACAGATGAATATCAGACCAAAGAGTTGATAAACCTGAATGCAAGGAGCAGAAGAAACAGCTTGTGAAAAGGGAAACACATCTGAGCTCAGACAGATTTGCACAAATTGGAATGCCTGACTTTGACTTCATTTTCTATTGGGAGGATCTGTTTTTTTCCATGAGTTAACTGAGTGGGCTGAATGTATGAATACCATGTTTAGAGGTGGAGCTGTAAACTGAGCCAGTGTAGCCATGGGAAAAGCAGGTGAATGACTTCACTACATTGGTGAAATATTGTCTGCAAGGGACAGCTGGATGTCCCTAGTCTGCACTGCTGCTCAAAGCAGAACTACTGCCAATGTCAAATGGGGACAGCTCAGGTTTTGTCTTATCATGTGTGGGCACCCTGCAGGAGCTGGGGTTTCATGAGCTTTTTAGAGAGCCTGTCCACTCTGCACTGTCTTGCCCATGAGACCTCTCGGTGGTCGCTTGTAGTGGTCAGTATGCCAGCTGGAGAAAGGGAGTTGGTAAGCAGTGCAGGTGAAAGAAATGAGAAGTGGAGCACCCTGCAGGCTTCAGCAACAGAACCATAGAATCACAAGGTCATTTAGGTTGGAAAAGGCCTTAAAGGTCATTGAGTCCAGCGGTTAACCTAAAACTGCCAAGTCCACTACTAAACCACCCCCTTAAGCGCAACATTACATATCTTTTAAATACTTCTAGGGATAGTGACTTCTCTGGGCCACCTCTTCCAGTGATTTATGCAATGAAGAAATTTACCCAATATCCAATCTAAACCTCCGCTAGTGCAACTGGAGGCCATTTCCTCTTGTCCTATTGCTTGTTATCTTCAACAAGAGACCAAGAGACTCTTTTCAGGTAGTTATATGGAGTGAGAAGGTCTCCCTTCAGCCTCCTTTTATCCAGGCTAAACAAGCCCAGTTACCTTCATCCACTCCTACTAAGACTTGTGTTTTAGACCCTTCGCCAGCTTAATTGCCCTTCTTTGGACACACTCCAGTGCTTTTGGATGCACTGCAGCACAGTGTTTGAGGTGCAGCCTCACCAGTGCCAAGTCCAGGGGGATAATCACTTTCCTAGCCCTGCTGGTCACACTATTTCTGATACAGGAAGTGGACAGTGAAGTGCAGCAGGAGGAGCAAAGGTTAGAGGAAGAAATTAAGTGACTCCTCACTGCCAGCCCCACCTGATGTGTGATGTTACACCTGTGATTTATTGCTTTCTGCACACTTTTCTGGGGCTAATTACTGCCTTCGCCTGGTTCCCTGCCCCTGCACAAGAATTGCCAAGCTCCAATATCATGGTGGATGAGAGTGTAGCCTTGGTGCCTCTGACATCTCCAGGGCTGCCAGGTAGCTGCATTTAGCCTGCACAGTCTGGGTCTCAGGGTCAGGTTGGGCTAAGGTGTTGTAAATTATTAACATTGTGGGCATGAGGACATTAAAACTCCTTAGGGTGAGGAGAGAGGCATTAAACCTTTCATATTTGAGAAAGCATCTGCTCTGTGCAGCCCTATCTTCTGAAGGTAAAATGGCACTGGCTGGTGTGATCTGGCAGGCAGCATAGGCTAGGACTGTCTGTTCTTCTTGCACCAATGGGAGGCAAGAGCATCAACATCACAGCCTGCCCTTCTCCTACCAGTGAGAAGGACCTTAAACCTGACCTGGGGTCCAAGCCCATCTGGCAGGTTTGGTGACTTCAGTTTCTAGCCCAGTGCATCAATATAAGCTGTACTGACCTCATCTTACATTAATATGCTGGGCCATGAGCTACTGTGAATGAAAACTCTGGTCTAGTTTCGCTTAGCCAGCGTGCAGCTCTGTCCAGGGAGACCGCAGCCCTGTTGCCTGTATTTGTCTGTCCGAGACTTTAAGATAGCTCTTTAGCACCTTCCCCAAACTTAGCAGAAATCTTCACAGGTTTCACTCCTCTGAGATGGTTGTAAAAAACCTGCAATGTATGCAGAACTAAGTGCTCCAAAGTAAAAAGCTACACCTCTAAAATGGTAGCACTTTAAAAAAATGTGTGAGATCAAAAGGTCATCCTTTATAAACATTTTTTCTTACATTTTAACTTTCTTCCCTGCAACAATGAGGTCTGTGCATCAGCTCTAGAAGAAAGTATGAAATCTGCTATTCTCATGTAATGCCTGAATTCCAAATGGTATGTTACTTGTCATAAAATTTGTAAATGCCCGTGGGAAATTATGCATGAAAATACTATATGCCTTCTAAGAAGTAACTGATTATATACAATGAGAAGTAAAGGACTTCTAAACAAAAAGTAATTTCGGATTTCGTTATTAAAATTCACTTGCCTTTTGATGTTTAAGGACAATTCTACAACTGAAAAAGAGGGTTACATTTAATTAAGTCCCTCGGCTCAGACTTGTTACTCAGGGCAACATTTTAAACACTTGGCAGAGACTCCAATAACAGGTTTATTAGAAAAAGATTTTTGTTGCATACGAGAAGATAAGAAGTCCAATAGGAAGTTCATGAGGAACTTACCACAGTTCTACATCACCTTTATATTTTTTCCTTTTTAGTGTTTGCAGAATACAGATTAAAAAAAAAAACAAACTTTTACTTTACCACTCCTTGCATATCTTACCTGTGAATGATTTAATGAGTTGAATTCTCAGTTTGAGAAGAAAATTTCTATTTTAAGATTGCCTGGTAATAGCAACGAAGCCCTCAAATCCTACAGCTAGCCTTTGTGTCTTTCCAGAAGGAAGGTGCCCCATGGTTCTTGCTAAAATGGCAAGGGAAGGTATCTGACACAAAGGAATCTATTTATGGAATTAAGGAAGATATTTATGCCATTGTAGCTAAATTGGTTTGTCTTTATAAGCAGAGTTCCTCACACAAACAATCAATCCATGCAGGAATGGATGGTTTTCTGGCTTTGTTTAAACCAGTTCCAAACCAATGGTAACCAGAAAAAGACATTGTCTGTCTTGCAACAAGTATGTCCATGTAAAGAGATTATGTATATTCACCCCAAACCTGAGAGAAGCATAACTTCTTAGGCAGACATGCCTCAGTACTCCCTAGCTGCTCTGGTCGAAGAGCTGCCAAAGTGTCTTCAGTCTGTTCCCTGATAGATCTCCCCCTGCCCATGCTTCCAAAACATCCTTGTTGAATGTGACAGGTTGCTCTGACCACAACAAATAGTGTACCTGAAAATGTGATGGGAATTTGGGTCCTGCCCCTAAATTACTAGCATAGCCCTTGAGTCTTTGCATGCTTTTCTGTCTCCTTGAAAAGGGGCTACAGAGAAAGAGAAGATCACCTTCAATGCTTAATCTGTTTTTCTGAAATATTCCTAGTAGAGGACTGAAAAAGGATTTTTTTCTTACTCTGCAGCCAAATGAGGGAAAGTGAGGAGAGTTGAAGTCTGTAGCACAGAAAGCAATCCAAATTCTTATTTAACTCTCATATTTTACAGGTACAGTACAACCTGACCTGAGTGACGACTCCATTTCAAGGCAATAATCAAACTACCATGCCACTCATCAACACTTCATTTGCCTTGTTCAGCCTGTATCTGAAACACCGAGTGCCAGCCGTGAGAAAAAAACTCATCAGCTACGCCAGATGAAGAGCTAAGCAAAGATTTTGTTTCTATTACCCTGTCCAACAGCAGCCACCCCTTAGTCTGGCTCCTCTGCCCACACACATGTAAACAATGGGAGGGGTACCATGTGAAATAGAATTTCAAAGCAAAACACAAAAAAAACCCCAACAAAACAAACCCCAGTCTAATTTAACCAAGTAAGCAGGAGACAGGGAAAAAATGTAAAAGGAATGAGATATTGCAATAAGAGAATTAAACAACTGGAGGATGCGAGATCATGGATGAAAAAAAAAAAAATCGGCCCTAAAAAGTGTTTCATGACTTTTTACTTTAAAAGCAGTAACATATACACTAAAATGTGTGGTTCTGCTTCTGCAACAAAAGTTCAAGGGTTGTGATCAATGGTCTAGTTGGAGGCCTGTGCTTAGTGGTGTTCCCCAGGAGGCAGTACTAGGCTCAGTCTTGTTGAACATTTTCATCAATAACCTAGCTGAAGGAAGAGAATGTACTCATCAAGTTTGCTGATGATACAAAACTGGGAGGGGTGGCTGACACGCCAGAAGGCCTGGAGAAGGTCTTCAGCTAGACCTGGACAGGCTGGAGAGTTGAGCAGAGGTGGACTTGATCTCAGAGGTCTGTTCCAGCCTCTGTAATTCTGTGACTCTGTGAACCTCATGAAGTTCAACAAAGGCAAGCACGGAGTCCTCCACCTGGGGAGGAATAAGCCCATACACCAGTATGAATTAGGGGTTGACCTGCTAGAAA
>VWYK01098984.1:0-28508 GCA_013399775.1 Semnornis frantzii
TGGATTCTGTCCCTCTGCTCTGCAGGTGATCCAAACACCTCCCTGCTCTGCCTCCTCTGCAACAAGGAACTGATGAAGAGCACTAAACCAAACTAAGTCATTAAGTCCCACCAAAACCACCTGCAAATGGTACTAAATGGGGCTTCTTTCTGGTATGTTCCAAGTTTAAGTCATTAATACAGCAAGACTTGCACTTTACAAGGAAGCAGCTTTCCATCTGGCTCAGAGAGAAAACACCCATTTGTTGTCTTCTGGCTTATCAATTTTGTTTGAAAGGAAATGTGATTTTTTTTTTTTCCCCACTTACATCTGCAGCATGAAAGATATACTGAAGCTATATTCAAATTATTTTGTTTTGAGAAGTCACTGCAGACTCTTTCTGCAGACAGATTTTATATTTATAGGTGTCTGGTCGAGATTTTACACACATCTACGTGGATAAAGGCACACACAGACACATACATCTCATATTAAAAAACAGAAAATATGTCTTTAAATCCTCTATGAGTATTGAGCCTGCAGCTATGATGAAACTCCTCTGTTAGGAGGGGTGAAAGAGTCTCCAGATGAAAGTAGATTTTGAAAAATTTTTAGAGCCCAGGGGTTCATTTTTAATGAGCCGTTACTTTAAGTACTGCATAAAAAATACAAGAAATTGATAGTCCATTTAGCCTGCACTATACCTAATGCAAAAGTCATTAAGATGCATTATTCTTAATGTTTATGATATGATCAGTAAGTGTAGAAGTCTTCTTTCTTCCCCCCCCCTTTTTAAAGTCAAGCATGTCCATATATCTCATGTGACACAGTTTGTTAACACCTAGACTTAGGAGAGGAACATTACGCTGAGAACTTATTACAGGAATATTGTGCCACGAGCACTGCAGCTTATGTTAACACCTCGCTACAAGCAAAAACCACACAAACAGAACCCAAAGAAGCAGGGAAAACAGCAGCATTATTTATACTATACCTACATAGGACAGCATGGCTTTCATTTCTTCGTCGCTTCTCACGGTGATCCTATCGCCATCCTCATCTTCATCTGCCAAAGGTAATTGTGACACCCATCAGCAGTGGAAGGAGGATACTGACAGCTTTAATTGGACTTTTATAAGCAAATAAAAATAGGACAAATGGGACAAAATAGGACAAATAGGACACAGGTAACCAGGTCCTCTGAAAGGATAAAGCATGACAACTCTAAACATTAACTAACCAAGATTCTAAGGACATCTAAAAAGGAGGCACAAAGTGCTCAAAACTTTGCTGCCACGACCTCTGCAGAAGCTGAGCTTTACACATACTCTTACAGCTGTGCTGGTTTGAGCTAATTGGAATATTTTTTAGTAGAGTACTAAAGGCTGTGAAGGAAAACAATGGTGATGTCTACTTCACTCATAGCCTTGCAGAGATGTTTAGAAAAGGAACCCAAAACAAAAAAGATAAGAGAGTCTCTCGAGCTGGCAGTCTAGGTCACGAGGGACTTGCTTTCTGCTTGGGTCTTGGGCTAGCAGCTTCTCAGGCACGGCNTTCACTGAAAGCCATCAGGGCATTTACTTGACACAAAGAGAAAGTAAAGTACTGAGTGTGCTTCCATTCTCCCAGATGGAGTTAAGCTTTGGCATTTTTTTCCGTTAGAAGTGCTATAAGTTAAAAAAAAAAAAACAGTTGATTTTTAAAAATAAATTACAAATTAAATTATTTTCTTCCCACTAACAACTTCTGGTCTTAATGTCAACTCTATCTCAACTCATCTGCCCTGTGCCAAGTTTCTCCCACCCCTTTGCCCTGTCCCAGGTGATTGGGCATCTCTGCTTCAGAACACAGCAAGGCTGCCTTAAAACTGGGAACCTGTAAGGAGACACAAATCTGCAGCATTTAGAAAGAGAGACTTAGAGGAAAACAGAAGTTTGTGAACAAGCAAAACCAGTCTCTGTCTTTGTTTCTAGTGTGTGGAAAGGAGGAAAGAGAAGCACCACCAGCAACGACTGCTTCTTGATGGTGGCTTGAGCACAGCCAAGCCTACCCACAGACAATTCACTTCTGGTACGAAGAATGACACTGCTGTCGAGGCAGAGGAAAGGCAGTGAGATTTAGAATGGCTCCAGCAGAGCAAGGCAGTCAGAAAGAACTATTAATATGAAGATCTGAAGGAAAAATCGACTTTCCAAAGACATATGGTGGGATTCAGCAGGTGCAGATTTACCAGGGGGCTCAACCCCTCCATTAGCACCAGCTGGTGCCACAACACGCTCCAGTGTCACCAGCAGTGTGTGCTGAGACACTCTGTGTGGTTTCTTCACTCCAATGCCAGCTGTGTCCACTCTGTCCTCTCCTGCCCTGGTCCTCGTGAAAGGCCCTGGACCACCAGAGCAGACTTTGACTAATGGAGAGCTGCACCCATCACCTGATAAACAGAACACATCACTCCCTTCCAAATGAGTTACAAAATGTTAATTTCTTTTTATTGCTCTAGCTTTGGGGAAGAAGGGAGTGCTAATGATCTGTCTCCAAATTTTGCCTGCTGCAATTTAAATATCTTCCTTAGATACTTCTGTAGAAACCCAAAGCATGTCGGTCTATAGCACACTTTCACATTTGTTTTTCCCCTTTGGCGAGGGAGCTTTTCAAATGTGAAACTAGGAAACACTCAACTGATACCAAAGAATGGCTGACAACTTCACACCTCTTTTCAACCAGGGAAGATCTATTGTGGGGAATCCCAATCACATGAACACATTTTATAGAACAGGTTGGGTTGGAAGGGACCTTCCATGGTCATTTAGTCCAACCCTTCTGCAGCCAGCAGGGACATCTGCAACTTGAGCAGGTTGCTCAGAGCTCCAAACAACCTGACCTGGAATGGTTCCCAGGATGGGGCATTTCCCACCTCTCTGGGCAACCTGGGCCAGGGTCTCACCACTATAAAAAAAATTCTTCCATCTAATCCATATCTCCCTTTTTAGTTTAAAACCATCACCCCTTGTCCTGTCACAAGAGGCCCTCTTGAAAAGTCTCTCCCCAGCTTTCTTCTCAGCCCCTTTAAGTCCTGAGAAACCACAAGGAGGTCTCTCTGGAGCCTTCTCTTCTCCAGACTGAACAACCCCAACTCTCGGCCTGTCCAAAACCACAAGGGCAGGCAGTCTGGATACTTAAAAGACCCACCTATATCTTCCTGAAAGTTGGTGTGTGTCAGAATGGACAGATCAGAACAATTCTGCCTGTGCTCCAAGTTGGAAGCAAGCTGGTCAGAAAGCTGTATGGTTACAGAAGAAAAGCCTGAGCTAATAAACACCAGGAAATAAAGGAGGAACATACAGACCATATTTCAAACACCTATTAAATACCAAAGGGTGAGGATGTGGAGATGAGCTGTCAGAGCTCCTGTGTACTTCCCCAGCATAAAAAAAAGTGCCACTATGTCTCTAGATGAAAATTCAATCTTGCTTCTAGATCTGCACTAGAATCTGGGAAGAGATCTGAATCAACAAATTAAAATTACCCAAGCAAAGGACGCCGTTCATTTGGCCTTTGAAAACCCAGTAGTAACAACCTAGATTGATATTAGCAATAAATTCTTTACAGTGAGGGTGGTGAGACACTGGAACAGGCTGCCCAGGGAAGTTGTGGATGCCCCTCCCCTGGAAGTGTTCAGGGTCAGGTTGGATGAGCAACCAGGTCTAGTGGAAGGTGTCTCTGTCCACAGCAGATGGCTTGGAACGAGATGATCTTCCAACCCAAACCACTCTATGATATGATTCTGAGGTTATAAGGAACAGCAAAGCTATGCAGAAGAAAGAGTATATCAACAAGGGAAAAAAATAAAAAGCTTTTTAAACATACTGGAATTGAGATATAGGATACTAGAAACATGGAAGCTGGAGGAGGAAAAGGACAGCAGAGTGATGTTCCTCAAGAGCCTTGTCTCAAGGAAACTTAACTGGTGAACTGCCAGACTGCTAGAACTCCTTGCTAGGGTTACCAGCCTGCAGCGAGTCATGAATGGTGAAAAGATTAAGAAGGGTTAGTGAGCTGAAACTGAATGCTTCTTTGCCTTGAAAGATTTTAGGCAGAAAGCAGGAGGAAGAGTTGTAAAACTGCTACCTGGCCATAACCCAAGTGCCAGTTGCAGTGTGTAATGAAGTAAGAGACTGGAGAAGCAGCTGCTGGAATAGTGAACACAAGGAACACCATGCATCTTGAAGGAGCAACTGGAGTAAAATGCAGAAGAGGGGAAATATAAAATCATTTTGACTGTAACAGACCTCCAAGACTATCAAGTCCAACTGTTAACTCAGCACTGCCAGGTCACCACTAAACCATGACCCTCAGCACCACATCTAAGCGGTTTTGAAACCCCTCCAGGGATGATGATTCACCCACTTCCCTGGGCAGCCTGTTCCAGGGTTTGACAGAGGGAGATGAATAAATGGAGATAAAAGCTGTTAAACAGGCCTGGTTTAAAGGAAGAGACTGAGCAGGGACCACCAAAACCAGGAAAATGTAAAACTCTTAAGAGTCCACTTGCAAAATGTTCATCAAAAAAATATAAACCACGTATTGTTCATCAGCAAATGATTAAGAAATTACCTCCAAACTTCTCAGAAGTGCAAAATTCCTGATGGTGATACAAAGAGAATCAATTTTATATGTTGAGGAAGAATTAGAAAAAGCTACCTGGCATTAAAAAAAAAAAAAACAGGTTAAAGCAGCCAGGCAGTTCTTGCAAAGAGCAAAACCAGAGGGAAAAACCAAAGTTGTATCTATGTAGATATCTTAGTAGGGTGTGAAAGGATCTCTAAGTGGGCACGGCCCAAAAGCTGGCTAAATATGACACTCAGGGTTCAGAAGGATTTCCAGGCTTCTCTACTTGTCTAGAGCACAGCAATACAATTTTCCAGCACATTAGGGAAGCAAAAGTAGAGCAGCAACCACAAAAAAAAATCCTACGTACTGGTTGGATTCTGCTAATGTCACTTAAAATGGAGGAAGAAACCCTCACAAGATACCAAATAGAGTGCAGCAGATGGTAAACAAATATTATGAAGCAATCTTGACAAAATCTGCAGCGTGTCACAAATACACAAAATGGCAGAGTTTGGATAAAAGGATCATAACAGGCCATATGCTGTTAGTGATTTTATTTGTAGTGCTGTGTAATACAGCAGTGAAACCCATATAAAGGTCCAACAGTAGGAGAAGTGCAGCCTCAGGTAGAAGCCACGATGGATGGGACGTTGTAGATAACAATAACTAAGCAAAGAGTGGAGGAGCCTGCACTGGATGGCAATTATCCTCATCTCAAGAAGCAATGAAGCAGGTGAGAAGGAAGCTCAAGCTGGTAAAACCCAGGTATTCGATATGGAAAAAGCACCCAGCAAAATCCCACATCAATATACATAACATATTTTAGATGCCAGTTAAATGGCAGGGGAAATGGGTTTGTGCAGATGTAAATGGCAGACTAGAGACATGAACCAAAAGCACAGAAGCAGATGTTAGAAGACACAACGAAATAAGTATTTCCAGGGAAGTTCTACACATGGTACCATTAATATGGGCTACTGCTCTGATTGCAGTGACTGCTACTGGTGCATGAAGTTCACACAAAGCTAATGTGTGATGTGGGAGGTGTCTGAAGAAAATGCTAACAAATCATAAATGGCAAGGTCTGGAATCTGCTTTGCTCAGGTCACTGTAGAAAGCCTTGCTTGCAAAAGCAGGGCAGTGGAAATGTCAAGGTCACAGAGAAAGAACACTAATAATCCCCATTCTTAGGTTCCTGCTGGTTTAAGAGGGGAATAAAACAAACACTAAAAGAAAGCTAAAAAGCACTAAATAGTATTCAAAGGACCATAAAACAATATTTCCTTTGACCTGTTGGAGCAGGGCCAGGAGGAGGCCACAACAAAGCTGGAAGGGCTGGAAGCCCTCTGCTGTGAGGCCAGACTCAGAGTTGGGGTTGTTCAGCCTGGAGAAGAGAAGGGTTCACAGAGGCCTTCTGGTGACCTTTCAGGACTTACAGGGGCCAATCAGAAAGTTTGGCACACATTTTTGAGCAGGGCCTGCTGTAACAGGACAAGGAGTGACAGTCTGAACTAAAAGAGGGAGATTCAGAGTGGAGAGAAAGTAGACATGTTTGACCCTGGGGGTAGTGAAACTCTGGCCCAGGTTGCCCTGAGAGGTGGAAAATGCCATTCCAAGTCACGTTGTTTGGGCCTCTGGGCAACCTGCTCTAGTTGAAGCTGTCCCTGCTGTCTGCAGGGAGTTTGGAATAGATGACCTTGACAGGCCCCTTCCAAGCCAAACCATTCTGTGATTCTATAGCCTGTAAAACCTGTTGCACTTTTGGTTTCTTCTAGTGGAGGACTAATATTTTAAGCTCAGACCCATAGGTACTTTATACTTTTCATTTAATTCCAGCAATATAATTGCAGTGAGGAGTAAGAGCATGGTAAGGTCACGCTGGTAATTAAAGCTATATTGTAGAAATATGCCGGTTCGAGATGTGATTAAATAATAAAATATTGCTTGGCTCAGTATCAGCATTAAACTTGCATCAAGGCATAAATATTTAACTGTAACATATAATGAATGCAAACATTATTGATTTTTTTTAAAAAATGACAGCCCTCTAAGGTGGCAAAGGAGAGAGTTTATGAGAGTCATACTTACACTCGAACGCTGTCGTCGTTGCATCTGGCAACACTTGACCGATGACATCCTAAAATGGAAAGAAGAATCAGCTTGTTATCAAATGGGAAACACCTGAGATGACTGACAGTAAATCACTCCCAAGGGTAGGCTGAAGTGTTAAAGACCTGCTACTCACCACTGCCCCAAAATCACAAACTTTTTTAGGATGCGACACAAATCAGCACAAGTAATGGCGCTCTTCTCCTTCCTCTCCACAGTACCTTGAGGAAAACAGGTTTCTTTCCAAATAACTCAATCACAGAACCACAGTAGCTGGAAAAGGCCTTCAAGATCATCAAGTCAAATCGCTCTCTAACTCAGCCAGGGCCACTACTATACCATATCCTTGAGCACTGTATCTAGATAGCTTTTAAATACATCCAGGGATGGCAATTCAACCAATTCCCTGGGTAGCCTCTTCCAGTCTTTGATAATCCTTTCAGTGTTGAGTTCTTCCTCTTGTCTGTCCTAAACCTTCCCTGGTATAATTTGATGCCATTTCCTCTTGCCCTGTCAGTCAAGACTCATGAGAAAAGAACAACACCCACCTCTCTACAACCTCCTTTCAGGGAATTGTAGAGAATCAGGTCTCCCCTCAGCCTCTTTTTCTCCAGGCTGAACGACCCCAGCTCCCCTAGCTGCTCTTCACAAGACCTGTGCTCCAGACTCTTCACCAGCTTTGTTGGCCCAGAATTACAAATAAATCAGTTATCATCTGCTCTTGTAGTTTAAAGAATCTCCTCCTGAAGAAAAGTGGGTTGAGAAAGGACCTTTTTGCTCTCTACAGCTCCCTGAAAGGAGGTTGGAGTGAAGCGTGGCTTGGTCTCTTCTCCCAGGTAATAAGACATAGGACAAGAGGAAACAAGTTGCACCTGGGAAAGTTTAGGTTGGGCAGAAGGAACAATTTCTTCCCCAAAGGGGTTCCAAGGCCCAGGCTGCCCAGGGAAGTGGAGGAGTCACCATGACTAGAAGGGTTTCAAAGCCACAGAGATGTGATGCTGAGGAATGTGATTTAGTGGTGCCCAGCACTGTCAGGTTTAACAGTTGTAGTCAATGACCTTAAAGATCTCCTCCAATCAAAACAATTCTGTGATTCCAAGTACCAACCTAGATAAGCCTAGATCCAGCCTCAGCACTGCAATGATGCCACACAACCCCTTTCTTAGAGGGCCTGCAACTCACAGTTATGAGCCCAGCACAAAATACACCGAACACTTCCAAGTGTTACAGGTCTCTAATCGAAACCAGCACTCTTGCCAGCACAAGCCTTCCTGTACAACTAAACAGAGAGAAGGATAGCTCCTTTTGTTATTATTTGTAGCCTTTACATACAACATTTACCCAAAACCCAGTGCAAAATAGCTGCTGAGGCTGAAGTCATCCTGCCCTCCCAGTGCATGTGCTGGCGTCAGCCCTTGCCAGACTGTAATATGTCATGTCAGGGCATGGCATAAACGCACAGCGTGGTTTTTCCCTTCCTGCTGCCTGATTTCTCATGTCAGACAATCTTTCCACTGACAGCATCACAAAGTGATTAGAAATTAATGAACAACAATATTTATTGTCATACATAGACTGTGAGCATCTCGGGGTGCTGAGCGACCCCCACCTATCAAAGCTTCAATGATTGCTGCCCTGTCACTTTTGTTTTCTCTATTTTTTTAAAACCAGGACATTAAACATTCTGTGCAGTGCTTAAGACACATAATTAATACAATGAGAAGACAGCAAAAGCAAACTAAAGATTTCCATGGAGCTAACTGAATTGTCATCTGCCCTGGTGAGGCTGCATCTGGAATACTGCGTCCAGTTTCGGGTCACTCAGTTCAAGAACGACCTCAAGGAACTGCTTGAAAGAGACCAGCACAGAGCCACAAAGATGACACAGAGAGTGGAACATCTCTGTTGTGAAGTAAGGCTGAGGGAGGTGTTGGAGAAAAGGAGACTGAGAGGTGTACCTCACTCACCTTTATAAAGATGTGAAGGGTGAGTATCAGGAGGATAGGCTCTGCTCAGAGATGTCCAATGGCAAGGGGCAATGGGTGCAAGCTAGAGCAGAGGAGGTTCCATGTGAACACAAGAAAAACTTTTTCACTGTGAGGGTGGCAGAGCCCTGAGACAGGCTGCCCAGAGAGGTTGTGGAGTCTGCTCTGGAGACATTCGAAACCCTCCTGGATGCATTCCTGTGTGACCTGCTCTGGCAGGAGGAGTTGGACTGGATGGTCTTTCAAAGTCCTAACTTTCTGTGACTCTGTGATAGAAAGGTGGGGGGTTGGAAGGGACTTCAGGAGTCATCAGGGCCAACCACCTGCCAAAGCAGGGTCACCTAGGGCAGGCCACACAGGAACACATCCAGATGGGTCTCAAAAGTCTCTAGAGAAGGAAACTCCACAACCTCTCCGGGCAGCCTGCTCCGGTGCTCCACCACCCTCACAGTACAGACATTTTTCCTCATGCTAAGGTGAAATTTCCAGTGTACCAATTCGTATCTCTTGCCCCTTGCCCTATCACATGGCACCACTGAAAAGAGCCTGGCCCCTTCTTCTTGACACCCACCCTTCAGACATTTATAGACATTAACAAGATCTTCTCTCAGCCTCCCCTTCTCCAGACTAAACTGCCCCAGATCTCTCAGCCTTTCTTCATCAGGCAGATGTTCCAGTCCCTTCATCATCCTCATAGCCTCCATTGGACACTCTCCAGTATATGCCTGTCCCTCTCGAATCAGGGAGTGTAGAACTGGACATAACACTCCAGATGCAGTCTCACCAGGGGAAAATAATATTTCTAAAACTTTCTCTTTCATTTTAGATACTAAACTAAAGCAGTAGTATGTAATTTAAAACATGAATTATATACAAGAAAGGATGCGTGATGCAGCTTACCAAACTATGTAGATTGTAAGCTTCTGAAGCCAACCAAGGAAAAACTGAGTCAAAACACTGCCATGTTAAGAGAAATTCCTCCAATGCAGTAATTCTACAAAGTTCAACAGCTTTGTCAGTTCTCTGCCAAAAGCCAGGCAAGCTGCACCCTCTGCTCCTACCAAGAAATTAAAATCTTGCCTAAACGGAAGACAGTTAACTAATTATTTCTAAATCCATTTAGTTAAACATAGAAAATTCCTCAGCAAACACACTTTAATTGTGTTAGATTTAAGCCACTTGTAAAATGTTCTTATGTGGGCACACAGATGCTGCCATGAAATGGATTTTAAAAGTGTTTTCAGAGAAGGACTCCAGCTCTGGAGTAGCTACAAACGGTGTTTAAGAGATGTGTAACATGGCACTGAGACAGTTCTGACAGCCCCAAGTGTCTGCTAGGAAAGCTTTAAGACTCCTAAAAGCTGCTACAGCAGCACTGAAGCAGTGATGACAAAGTCTTACAATCCCTCTCTTCACTCAGAGCAACTTTGTCAGTCATTGTAAAGCCTCAGTAGACAGACAAACCAAGCACGTGAGTGGGACTGTATGCACCATGACTCTGTCTCACACTACATAAAGAGCTGAAAAGACTTTCAACGGTCACAAAAACTTTGCTCTGGCCAACTTTCAATATTGCTATAAATTAAAAACTAGCCTTGCAGGGACTGGGAAGGAGAGAAATGACACCACTCTTGTTATCATAGTATTTTCATCAGCTACATAAGACCTCCTTGCTCTAACACTCAGCAGACCTCTCAGTGACCCAAGCTTAAAGGATTGAGATCCCCCTGGAGGTGCTGAAAACATGCAGAGATGTGATGCTAAAGGACATGGTTTAGCATCAGACTTAGTAGAGTTAGAGAATGGTTAGACTCAATGATCTTAAAGGCCTGTTGCAATCAAAATGAGTCTGTGTTTACTCTAAATTTCAACTGATTATGCATGCATGATGATTTTCTATTATCAGAGAGATCACAAGAAATAAAATGCCACAACTTGTAGGTACAAGTGAGCTCACATACAGAATAGCTTCTGTTTTATCTTGCAAAACCAAAAAGCCTCTAACAATGAGGAGAAAAATCAGGCAACGGCAGCTAAAACAAGAACACCAAATCTGTTCTCTAGAAGAGCTGTGGAACACTTAGCTCTAGCAGAAAAGGTGAGAGCACTGCTTTAAAAATGGCTGTAAATATTGAAAATGACCCTGTTTCATCTCAGTATGGCATCATGAAGTTATCCTGAATTAACACCAAGAGCTTAACTACTCCAGTGACAGGCAGGGCAAACGAATCTAGACAGCCTGATGAAAAAAAAAAAATAAGCTTATTGTAATTCATTTAGTGGTGCCTTGAAAATAAATCTGGTTACTGGTAACTTACAGGTGCACAAAGCTGATACACACAGAGCACATTTAAAGTGACATTATGAAGAGCAGCTCTTAGCACCCTGTTTAGGAAGGTAATCAAGAAAATGCCTAAGGTAAAGTACACAAGCAGTGCAGCTTCCAGGGGTCAAGCATAGTCCTGCTGCATCAAGGCCAACCACCAGCACCACTCTGTAGTTTATCAGGCTTTCTGGTTTGAGTATCCACTGCACAGTTTAGCACCTGCAAAGGCTCCTCCAAGAGGCAGGACAGTTGAAAAGGAAGAAATGTGTCATTTAGTACATAAAATGTTACACTGAGTGTCAGACTCTTGACTCCACCAGGTTATTCTATGGCTACAGATGGGGCACTTTGATTCTAACCCTCAGCTGCTTCTCTGAAAAAGGGAGATGGAAATAATCTTGCTGCCAGCCTGAAATGCAGCAAGGCTACACTCAGTTGTATTCGCAGGGCTGTTCACACTTCTAGAATGACAAATTAACAAAAACACACCTGTCAAACAAACAAAAAAAATCTTCCTGTTCTCAATGATCATTTATAGGGCTTTCTTAACACAAAGCAGACTGTAGGAGCTATCTTAGAAGGAAGAGTAGACTTAGTGTAGAGCTAACTCAAGGCTTCCCCAAGTGTCTAGATTCCATCAAAGCTTGAGATTTTGGGGTAAGCACCTGGGTTTTGGAATTGGCCACTAAACATGTTTCTAGAGTGCAAGGCAAGGTAGTACTTCCCATCAAACCATTTGGATTATGGGTACATGGAACAGGCTCATGCCTGCCAAGTTCTGGACAGCACCACACAGGCGGACTGCTCTTGAGACTGGCTGTGCTCCAAGCAGCAGGAGCTGACAAATAAAAGGGGTACGCCTCCACCTACAGATCTTCAACTGAGAGAGACACAGACAAAAAGGGAAGCAGTGGGGTCTGACTGGATTATTACTGTTGAGTAATTTACCTTAGCAGGGAATGTCTCAAATCTCCATATTATCTTTAACTCATACTCTAGCACATAAGCCCTGTGTCATTGCCCACCAGGTGAGCGGAAGTTACAGTAAGGGCAGAAGGGCAACATGAGACTGGGTTGGTCCCACTCCTGCCCTCCCACCATGCTTGGGGCTCCTCCCTGGCAACACACAGTGCCAGATCTATCACAATATGGAGCCTTACTTCATGGTTCTGCTCTGGCAGGGGGGTTGGACTAGATGATCTTTCAGCCCCTGACATCCAGTGATTCTGTGACTTCTGTAGGTATTAGGTAATTAAGGGCATGTGCATGCTGTAATGGCACCTCTTGAAACAAAGGAATATTACAGAATCACCAAATTGCTCTGGTTGAAAGAGATCTTTAAGATGGTAAAGTCCAATTGTTAACCAAACACAGCCATGGCACCACTAAACCATGTCCCTCAGCACCACATCCAACCGGTTCTGAATCTCCTCCAGGGATGAGGATTCCACCACTGCCAAGGGCAGCCTGTTATTTTCACTTCATGTCGAAAAGACAATACACTGGCCTCTGCTGCAACCTGATGGAACAACTATAGGAGCTCCAACAGAAACCTCAGGTGCAGAGCCTCGCTTGTAAGATACGGTCCGACCATCAGTTTACAGCTGTGCTCCCTGAAGCCCTCTCCAGGTCTAGACACAGATCCCCCTATCTCATTATTGCCTCGAAAGAAGATTTCCTGGAGGGCCAGCAGCTCTGTAGGGCCACAAGCATGGAACAAACCATGGTACCTAGTTCCTACTGCTTATGCAGTTTAAGTTTAGACAGCTCTTTTTTGCCAGCCTCCTTGGCAAACAGACTACACAGCTGAAGTTCAAGGCTCACATCTCCTAGGCTGGTTTCATGCTGAAGCAGTAAGATGAAAACTAAAACGCAAAACGCCATGTCTTCAACCCGCCAACACTTACTGACTTTCCTGTGTGACCTTTTCCAAGTGAACCTGCTTTGACAGGGGGATTGGACTCAATGATCTCTCTCCAGAGGTCCTTTCCAATCCCTACCATTCTGTTATTTGTACATAATACAACCAAGCTTAAACTTTCCATCATTCTAAAGTGTTCAAAGATAGTACAAGCACCAGTGATTATCTCACTTTATTTGGGGAAAAAATTGGAAAACACAAAGCAGGATATGTAATAAACCTGGCTAACATTTACACCACTTGTTTTTCAAAGGTACAGCCGAGTTGTCTCAGGCTTGCTACATAACCACTGGAAACAGACCACAATTTCCAAGGCAAAACTGACCTTCTCAAAAGTCTCAGTGATCTCTCAAAAGTTCTGCTCCCTCTTCTCCATCTACAGAAAATATTGAGTGATGCTAAATGTTAGGAAGAGTGAAACCTAGAACATCTCCTATGCACTCCAGCTACCTCTGCCATCTTCTAGAGGCCCAACACGAGGCATTCTCCAGCAAACCAACATGTGTCTTCTCAGTAACATGCAGTGTGCTGAAAGAGCTCTGCAGAATCTCTCTCCAACATTAATACAAGCAGAAAAAATTAAATATGATCCAAAGAAATTAAATATGATCTGTGGTACGTGAAGGCTTTTTTAAAGAGAAATGTGGGCACGGGGAGCGTCTAGCAGAGATGTGTTACATAGGAAAGCTGAGGGTGTCCTGAAGAAAATAAGTATGACCCGCACACAAAGATTATAGACTCTTCTTTGAGTTAAGGATGTAATTATGAAGCATAGTAATTGAGCTAAACATCCACTGCCATTCCTGGCGCCCCAAACCCAGCACACAGCCATGGGCAGTACCGCCAAGGGCGAGCGGAGTCACAGAACGCATGCAGAATGCACCGGGAGGCACGAACGAGCCACAAAGGCACAATTCTGCAAAAGGCAACTTCTTAATTGCCCTAAAGTGACACCTCGTGACCGTCCCGTCAGATCACGCAGATGCTGCAAGTCCAACCCCTTGGCGAGACCAACCCTTCAGACCATCGCTGGGGTTCACCAGGCTCCACCAAAACCACTTTCCCATTAAAACTTCCAGACACGAAGCAGTAAGCAGAACATCCCTAAGAAAACCAAACAGCACTTTTCGTCTCTCAGGGATGACTTTTGCTTCCCCTTTTACCACCCTGGTTGGCGTTGTCGATGCCACAGACCCCCTGACACGTCCGCCCCCCAACCCCCCCACACCCGGGTTGTCCCCGGGCAGCAGGACAGAGGTGTCCCCCATGCCTGTCCCACCCCTCGGCGGGACTCACCAGCACGTCTCTGAAGAGTAGCTGAGGAGCCGAGTGAACGGTCCAGTCGACGGCCCCGCCATCGGGGATCTTGATGCGGATAACCAGCGCCTGGCTTTCCATGGCGCAAGAAGGGCCGCAGAGCAGCCAGAGCATCCCCGCCCCGGCGGGCTCACATGCTGCGGCGGGCCGCGGGGGCAGCCGAGCCCAACCGAGCCGGGTCGGGCCAGCCCTGCGCTAACCCGCCCGCAGGAAGGAACAGATGCCCCGGAACCAAAACGGAGGGAGCGGGAGGAGGGACACACAAATGCGGCGGAGGAAGGGGAGGAAGAGGGGGAGGGAGCGGAGGCGGCGCCATATTGCGAGGAGGCGGCGCCATGTTGTGCGTGGGCGGTGATTGGGACAGCTCCAGTCCCGCGGTGCCGGCGGCGAGCACAGGGGCAGCGCTTGTCTTTTTATTTTGTAGAATCACACAGTGTTAGGGGCTGTAGGGGACATCAAAAGATCATCTACTCCAACCCCCTGCCACAGCAGGACCATCTGAAACAGGCCACACAGGACACAGCTAGGCAGGTCTTCGATGTCTCCGGAGAAGGAGACTCCACAAGGTCTCTTGGCAGCCTGCTCCAGGGCTCTGTGACCCTAACAGTGAAAATGTTTTCTCTTATGTCCACATGGAACCTCCCCTGCTCCAGCTCGCGACCACTGCACCTTGCCTTTTATCATTGGATATTACTGAGTAGAGCCTGGCTGCGACCTCCTGACACCGCCCCTCACACCTTTATCAACATGAATGAGGTCACCCCTCAGGCTCCTCCAGGCTAAAGAATCTCAGCTCCTCAGCCTTTCCTCACAAGAGACATCTGTTCCGCTCCACCATCTTTGTGAGTCTGTGCTGGACTCTCTCAAGCACTTTTTCCCTGAGGTCCTTCTTGAACTGAGGGCCCCAAAACTGGACACAACATTCCACGTAATTCCACTATTTCTTCTCTAAAAGGGTTGTCAAGGCCTGTGTCAGGCTGCCCGGGCAGTGGTGGAGTTCCCATCCCTGGGAGGGTTTTAAAGCCATGCAGATGTGGTGCTGAGGGCTGTGGTTTAGTGATGACCTAGCGGTTCTGGGTTAACACTTGGGAGTTGATGATCTTAATCAAAGAAATGAATTGAGGTCTCCTGCTGTGCTAGGTTCTTCTCATGGGGCTTCTGCCTTCAGGTTACTCCATGTAACACACAGTTAACACATATGCAAACTAAACCTGTGTGCATGGGCAGCTCAGGCAGGTCATACGTCTCTGCCTCAGTGTCAGGCACCCTGCCAGTCAAGCTGCAACACAAACCAGTGACCTGGGTTACTGGAAGAGGACTTTGCTGTGCTCTGCCTGTTATAGTAACATCCAAACATCTCCATTAACATGCCTTAAGCAGTTTGGCCAACAAGCTGTCACCTACTTTGCTCTTTCTCCACATTACAGAATACTCAGTGAAACATCTCTGTATGGATGTCTGGGTAAAGTTCTTTCATTCAAGGGTTTTTCCATGCCTGTTCAATAGTGCAGCTGAAACAGACCATTTCAAAACACAGTCTGAGTTAAAGTACAGCTCTGAAGAATGAAAATCCCTAATAAAAGCTTACATCCAGCATCCTCAGCAGCACCAAAGAATGGGATGGTTACATGTCAAAGCGTGACAGCTGGGTAACATCTGTACCACAACCACAAACCATGATCTGCTCTACCCATCTTTAAAACCCCAGAAGTTAGAGGGACCATTTGCAGCACCAAACCTTTGGTTTCATGGGAGGAGAGCATTAATCTCCATTGTAGGCTATTGATTTGTGCATTTCATCACAATCTCTCACATCATTGTGTATGACAGACTGGACTATTTGAGTTATATTACCAGTTTAGAGGGGAGGGGGAATGAAAGGTATATCTCATTTAATTCCTGAAACATCTTCCAGCTTACTCAGATTAGAATTCTATGTGGTTGGAGCTATAGGGAAAAAAAAGAAAAAATAAAAAAAGCTAAAAAGGATCTTTCAGTGGCCATTAGCAGAGATAAATTCTCTCTCTGTTCACTAACTTTATAATTTAGTTCCTACACTAGAAATTAATAGAGCCCCAACTCCTAAGTATCTAAGGGATTGATGCTGCCCACACCGACATCTTTCTGTTCAAATGAACCTTTTACCCACAGTCCCTGTGTACCTTTCAGTCAGGTTCATTTCAATCAGACTCATTTTCTATTACATTTCAAAGACCAGGACACGAAATCATCGAATTTCTATAGAACTGCAATTTTTCTCAAACATCTTTTTTCATTTACAAGACTATAGGGAAAACCAACTCAATTTGCCAAATTTGCATAAATATTATGTAGGTTTTTTTTTTTTCCAGGGCTAATCATAACTCTCAGTTCCTCATTCTGATTTGTGTTGATGCAGCTGTAATCAAACTTCAAGGGGTTCTTTTACATCTGAAGAAGTACAGCACATCAAGCTTGTGTTTCTTGATGGGTTCTGCCACATAGTTCTTTAAACCCTATGTTTTGGAAGGTGTTTTCATTCCAACTACACCAACATTTGAAACAAAGAGTTAAGATTGATTTTATCATCCTGCTAGGAGAACAGAACTTCACCAAAATCTGTAATTTTTTCCTCAAGGTCAGGGGAAAATTTATGTAGCAAGCACATCAGTATATTTTTTAGCACATAACATAAAATATTCTTAAAGTTCAGCATTTGACTGCCCCAAAAATCTCCTCTTTAAAAGTTTTTGACACATTAAAATAAAAAAAAACAAACCGCAGGAGGGAAAAATAGTAATTCAGCAGCCTGATTTTCTCCACTAAATCCAGATGAGATTCTGTCAGCCAGCGACACACACAAATTTCCTATTTATAATTAGAGATCCAAAGTTACTGTCTATAACAAGGAAATGCCATTTAAAACCTGCAAAGGAACAATCCATCAGCCCTTTAATTACAGGAAGACAATGAAGCCCATGACTTCTATAAATTCTGGTTTTGTTTGCAGGGGGAAAATATCCTCCACCATCGGTGCCACAGACTTCCAGGCTGCCACAAGCACAGCTGTCTCACTGCAGTCTGCTGCTGCTCTCTGCTGCTTCCCATCGTGGGTGAGATAGGACAGAGAAGATCTGGAGATGGCCACGTAAAGAAAATAAATGTTTGTTTTCAAGGAAAAGCAGAATGCTGACGCAGAAGGATACTAAAATCATTAGACTTGCCCTGCTGTGGAATGTCACAGGAGTGAGCAGGGCTGTCCCTCAGTGATTGCCTGGAACAGGGTTATCATGATAATTTGCAAGACCCTCCGAAAGTGAGGAAATAAGTTATTGCTTGTCTTCCTCTCTAATTCCCACTGCGAAGGAAGTTATCTAACACAAGTAATTTTCTATCTTTTCGCTACCACAGACATCACATAGTGAAGTTTTGAGTCCTCTTACCAAAACCTCATAAAAAGGAGGAGGAAAGAGCAAGCTGACTCCTTTGGCCCTGCTCTTGAATACTTCTGCTCTGGGACCTATGTCCAGGTTTTCATTGCTGTTGGTGGAAGGACTTCCACCTCAGGAGTGGATCAGGCTGATGATGCAGCTGAGAAATTCAGTGTTAAGAATTGCAGAGTCATCTTTACAACAGCATTTCTTTACATACATAGTGGTTTTATACCCACCCTCACAATAGTAACACAAGCTGCAGTGGGGAGGTTTAGATTGGATATTAGAAGAAACTTCTTCACTGAAAGGGTTCTCGAACCCTGAAACAGGCTCCCCAGGGAGGTGGCTGGATCCTCATCCCTGGAGGTGCTTGGAAGGTGCCACAGGTGCTGGGGTTTAGTCCCAGCCTTGGTAGAGTTAGAGAATGGTCGTGCTCCATGATCTTAAAGGTCTTTTCCAACCAAAATGACTCTGTAATTCTATAGTATGCCCATCATAAACATTCAGTGGAAACTAAAGCAGGAAAATGATGCCTATTACTGCCTATTACTGTTATGCTGGGTGATACTGGGAGTTGACATGCAATACAACCATGGCATGAGGGCCCTGTGCTAAACCCATGGGATAAAAGGATATAAGGCAAAGGAAGGAAGATAGTTAGCAAGTCCTGAGATTTCCTTATTGCTTCTACTGAGCATCTCTGAGAAATTTTAACCTCACTGCTACTAGAATGTGCCCAGCTATGGCATAAATAGCATACTGTCTGACTGTCATTTATGTTGTTTGCATTATCATAGCATTAATTACCTAACAGACTAAGTACTTCTTAACTATGTGTGCTAAATACCACTCAACATACTAACAATTAAAAAGGTTTTGGAATACTGCCTTACCAGCACTATACTAGAGTACATGTAATTCAGATACAGCAGACTCAGAGGAATCAGAATCTAAATGCCAGTCCTTGGTTCACTACGTTCAATTTATCATCTCTGCTTCCTCCATGTATCAGTTTTTGGAGAGGTGTTAAAAATAACAAAGGACAAGCTCTTCATTTCCTAGAGACAATGGCACCTGATCGTTGTTTTCATAGCATGCATTTTCATGTCTTTATTATAAGAGAGATGAATACATAACTTTCTACATTGATCAAATAATGTATCATAGTGAAATTCACCTTTTTTTTTTTTTTTTCTTCCTTCCCACATCTTCAGATTGCCAGTGAGTGCCGCAAACTGAATTCCCTTAGGCTGATCAAAAAGTAGGTCAGCAGTGTCCAGGCTTTCTACACTTATTCTTCTCTAAACTGTATCTCCTAGGAAAGAATCACCCCCATGTACCAGCTTGATCAATACCTGTATAGACAAAGATGCTTTAAAACCTCCATTAAAGCTCACAGCAAACCAGCCAGCTTCCTCCCATCCCTTCCCACTGCCTCTTGTAGCCCCTCTGCCCAACTGCCACAGGCAAAAGCATTTTGCAAAGGCTCGCTGGAGGAAGAGGCAAAGGAATGTTTATGAACCAAATCCTAGGGAATAAATTGATCTTACTTTCAATTCGTTCAGAGCAGAATCTGGCCTCAAATAGACCTTTTCAAACTCTTTGTCATAGTAAACTCCCCTTGAACTAAAAAAAAAAAAAATATATCCCCAAACCAACAGTGAACTTAAGATGAATTACTTCTTGTTTTAAATCCTGAACATGTTTGAAATAAAGCAGATCACAAGTGTGGTTTATATGTATTTTAAAGGTTAGATGATACTCAATTACTGATAAATCACAAGGTAAACTCTGCCAGTTGGATAGAGCAAAAATGGTTGTGTATTGTTAATGATCTCACTGTACCACATCAGATCAGCTTCAGGGCCTGCATAATTGTTTTTCTGTCAACCTATAAATTCCTGAGTAACAACACAATTATTGTGATTTTTCTTACTAAATAATTCATGTATCACAAAGCATGTAGCTAACCAGGCCCATGAATCACCAAGCACATTGCAATCATACCTAACAGCATTTCCTTTTGAAAGACTAGAAAAGAAGTTCGACTTTGTCATATTTTAGATCTTGTCCAAACATTTCAAGCGTTCCTGAGAATTAGGCTACTTGATATTATATTCAAAACTTGAGAGTTTCCTAGATCAGACTTTTTTTGTCTGAAGGATGGCTTTTAATCATGTTTTAGTTTTAATTCTATTAGGATTATTAATATCAAGGAAAGTAATGAATTGGTTTTATAATGAACTAGAACAGGGCTCAGAAACTGTCCTTAAGGTGACGCCATTAAAATCACACTGAGCCATGTGCATTCTACCTCACCAAGCAAAGAGCATCCAAAGTGGCTAAACTACCACACAGAGGATTCCATCATCTCAGACCTTAGAGGCTTCCTCTGTGTTCTTTGAAGTACTGAACAGATAAACACTTGAGTTTTCTGAAAGAGAACCTCAAGACTGAAAACGTTTATGACCTGGATCATGTGCAACTGTCAAATTAATAGAATCATTAAGGTTGGAAAAGGACCCCCAAGATCGTTAAGTCCAACCTATATCCCAGCACTGCCAGGTCACCACTAAACCATGGCCTTCAGAACCACATCTCCATGGCTTTGCAACCTCTCCAGGGATGGGGACTCCACCACAGGACTTGACAACCCTTTTGGGGAGGAAATTGTTCCTCATGTCCAACCTAAACCTGCCCTGAGGCAACCCGAAGCCCTTTCCTCTTGTCCCACTGCTTGTTCCTTGAGAGAAGAGACTGATCTCCACCCGGCCTCAAGCTCCCTTCAGGGAGTTGTAGAAAGCCAAAGGTCTCCCTTAGGTCTCCTTTTCTGCAGGCTGCCCAGTTCCCTCAGCTACTCCTCAGCAGACTTGTTCTCAGGACCCTTCACCAGCCTCACTGCCCTTTTCTGGACACCCTCCAGCACCTCAGAATCCTTCTTGTAGTGAAGGCCTGAAAACTGAATGCAGTATTTGTAGTGTGACCTCACCAATGCCCAGTACAGGGGAATGATCTACACCCTGGTCCTGCTGGCCACACTGTTGCTGACACAAACTAGGATGCTATTTGCCTTCATGGCCACTTGGGCTGGCCCTTGCTGCAGAAAGCTCTTGTGCTACACTGATATTACTTTCTAAAAACTATCACAGTGCATTTGCTAGACCATTATGATGTATTAACATAAATAATTAAGGTTAAACTATCCTCTTCTATGAGTAATAAATATCCTGTGATGCATTAGCTCTCTTTACTTGAGCTGCATTTACTCACTCACTAATTCACAAAGGTGATTGACCTTGAGTGTCCTAAGCATTAAAGCACATTTTGATGTTCTGCTGCACACATGCTTCAATTAAAATACCTGAATGTAAATGGAGTAATAACATTTTATTTTTTTTCCAGCAACAACCTTTGAAATCAACTTGATTAGTGACCATTTTCATTCTGCACTCCCCTTGCTGCAATGCTGAAGCTGCCATTTTTTCTTAGGTGCTTTTAAACTGAAAACAAAGCCCAAGAAAGTACAAGATCAACTTCCACATATAGGTGCAGTTGGGGATGAGATAAAGACAATTCTCAGATTATCAACTTACTTTTCTGTAATGAACTTGACTAAGGAGTTACAGCAAGAGTCAATTCAAATTAAATGGTTGAAGTAAATAATATATGAAGTAAAATCTCTTGTGTTTCAGGCAAAGTTGATCTAAACCAGAGGCCTAAGGGCACTGCAAAAAGCAAAAGGCCAAGTTTCATTCAGTAATAACAACGTGAAGCAGGGAGATACACAGTTCTGGTTTGCAAAGAGATTTAGACATCAGGCATCTTTTTACTGCTATTAGATTCTTGAAGGTGACTATTTAGTCAACTCATACTTTTCTACTTTTTCTTGCCTGTAGAATGATTCCAATAAATTCCATTTCCTCAGAAATTTAAAATCTGTCCGTGACAAAATGCAGTAACAGTTTTGAACTCTGAATTCCTGATCTCCTTTTCTAGGTCACACTAGTAATGGAAAGCGCATCGATAGGTCTGACAGGTTGATGGAAGCAGCTTCTTCAAACTGGACATTTTTTGCTCATTCTCAGTCCCATTTTGGACATCCTTCCTACAAAATTGGTTCTTCTATCCTTCCCCACTTGAACACCACCCCACCCTTTCTATTTCACTGCTGAAGTCTAACTCAGCACATCTGCCAGGGAATTAATGCTTCCTCCACTCCATTATCCTGTTCAGGATTCTACTTCATGGGAGTCTTGATAAACCCAGGTCTGTTCCTGCCTGGGAAGTTTTGCATGCAGAATAAGCACAAATAGGCAAAAAACAAAGATAAAAAACCTCAAAAGGTTCTACCCAGTGCTGCTACACACCCAGAATTACCACAGGTGAACCATGCAAAGCAAGTTGAGGACAGCTCTAACATCTGCTTCAGCCAGTGAAAGGTCAGTTGGCTCCAGGTTTCTCTGAAGACTGGAGAAAAGCACTGAGCATCACTCTAGGGGAAGAAAGGAGATCAAGATGGGGACATGGAGCCTTATTTTTGAGATAACATGAGAATAGCAATCATAAGCAACTGGGAGTATTAGTCCTTATTGGTAATGATATTAATTTACAATGGAAATTAGGTTAATTGTTCAAAGATGCATTATTTGCACATGCAGCACTTAACTGCTGTCTCACCTGCAAGGTCCTTTGGATTGTCCTGTTGTTTCCAAAGATAAACCTGTAGGGGACCACCAAGCTGCGTTAGTTCCTCTGGAATGATGGGTTTGTAATTATTTTAATAGGCTGGTCCCTTTTTGTATGTATTACACTATCCACATGTTGTGTGTGTGCAACACACGCTAGTGTTGACACTTATCTTTTATAGATGATTGAGCTACAAAATGACCCTCCTGACTTTGTGCAGATTTGATCCGCGCCATTGCCGCCTGAAATCAAATGCAGTTTATCTTTCTGAGTCTTGCCTTAATTATCTCTCTGCTTTATTCAAGAGTGATGTTTAAATGAGAGATGCCATAAAAAGGCAGGGAGCTTTGTTTCACCTCGCTTAACCACTGCTTCAGAGAAATGAAACCTTAGTCTAAACCCGGAGGATCAGGTAGCCACTTCTTGTTGTGGTCTTTTTAAACAGTAATGACTATTTGAGGGCATCTTACCCTCAAGGAAGGCTTTGCATTACATCTTGCCCAGGTCAATGGGCTCGGGTATCTGAGTTAAACTGTGGTACTGTAAATTAATGGAAAATGTAACTGTGCCTCACTGAAAGATCAATGTCCAATAAAGGCTGCACCATCAAATCTTGTTGCAATGATTGAGGCCCTTAATTGCCTTTCAAAGATAAGGTGGTAATCAACATAGGTTTAACTGATCTTTTTTACCAGTTCAATTACATGCTAATGACTGCAGCCAAGTCAGGATCTTTAACTACTTATACTTATTAAATCTTATGTTTGCTGTGAAAAATTACTTAAGCCACACAATCGATAAAGCCCAGGTCTTAATTACTATATTTCACTTTTAGACTTTTTGTGTGTGTTTGACAAATGTTTCGCTAGAGACTGCACAGCACTAATGAGAGGACCCAAAGAAATGCTGATTTCTGTTCCTGCCTGCTCCTCCCATGGTTCTGGTAATGCATGGGTGGCTCTATGTTTGTTTTCATGAAGTTCTGTGACATCCAAAAGTGTCCCAGGCAGCTTGTGGTACTTTATCATGTTTGCATACCAGAGCACTCATGCTATCATAGAATCCTAGAATCATGACATCTTTTTGCTTGAAAAAGGCTTTCAAGATCATTGAGTTCAACCATTCCCTAACTCAACCAAGTCCGGTGCTAAGACTCTTTAAATTCCTCCAGGGATAGGGACTCTGCCACTGCCTTAGGCAGCCTGTTCTAGGTCTTAACAACCCCTTCTGTGAAATGTTTCCTCAAGTCCAACCTAAACCTTCCCTGGGGCAACTCAAGGATTTTTCCTCTTGTCCTATTACTCATTCCTTGGCAGACCCCGACCTGGCTCCAACCTGTTTTCAGGAGTTGTAGAAAGCAATCTCCCCTCAGCTTCCATTTTTCCAGGCTGAACAATCCCAGGTCTCTCAGCTGCCCCTCACAAGACTTGTTCTCCAGCCTCTAAACAGAAGATGTAGCACTTGCTGACTTTGAGCTGGGCACACATTCATCATAAATTTCTTTAACTGCCAGAAGCTCATCTTCAAATTCTACTTCAAGGACACATTTTAATCCAAGCACTCAGACTTGACCACATCAGACACTGTTCTCCTCATGCTGGAATGTCCTTTAGGAGTGGATCGCTGCAAGCAGAAGTTAGGATGACAGGGATTAAAAAGGTAAAGCAGGAAAGGTTCAGCTGAGAACTGTACACTGCATCCTCCTCCTCACTTGCCACTCCCATCTTCCCCTGAGCCTTACAGAAGTTTTGGAAACAAGATAGATATTCTTGGCCTTCAACACTTCCACCTTGCTTTCAGACCAAGTGATAGTGAAGATATACTAAGAATGAAGTATTTATAGCAAAGCCAGAATGAAAGCCAGAAGTATTTTACCTTTGGTTGAAGAGAAGCAAGTGAGTTTATATTCACACTTGAAAATTATTTTGGCCGTGATTTAGTAACTCCTTTTCCCTTGTAAATAGCTAATATCCCTCTGAAGTGCTGTACCAGTTCATACACAAGCCTCATGAAATGAACAAATGATGCTATATTTGCACTCTGCCCTCAGACATCTTCCAGTTCATCCTTTAGCATGATCAACTTGGTAGGAGCAAGAGGTCCATTGATTTTCATGTAATACAAGAAAATATTACATTTGCTTAATTGTTACACAGTGAGATCATTGAACAAGAAATCAAGTCTCTATTTAATGCTGCAAGCAGCACAGAATTGCAGCAATCAATAGGGTAGTTTGTCAGAGATGTTCTCTAAGGAGACTTGCCCATCGTTCTATGGACAAGGAGTCACGTTGCCTGCAGTTATCGAAAAGCAGGTAAGCAAAGTCAGCAGTCCACATTATCAGAAATCAAAGGAGCTGCAGTGAGCAGAGCTGCAGCTCCAATGAAGAGCTGTATTTATAGTCTGGTAATTAAAAACCCTTTTATCAACCTTGCGTTGAGACTAAACCTTTACAGCAAAGTATTGACGAGACGCGTGGCAATGAATGAGCAGTATCTGACTTTAAACTTATGAGCTGCAGTTAAACAACTTCATCCAATAGGGTGAAAATCAGCCCTGGAAAAATGCTAACAGTAATTTTTTGTTATTAATGAAGCTAATGGCTCTTCATCTTTGAGACCCATTTAGCTTGTGTCAAGAATATTCTCCAGAATTAAACAGAACGTGAGTGCTTCTCTGATTCAAATGTTATTTAGTGTGGCTCTTAGAAAAGCTTCATTAAGTGGGAAACCATTTTCATTATCTGGAATTAAGCAAAAAAGTATTTAAATTAAACTATGCTGTAGTCATAGCTTGATAGTCAGTTATTTAGGGAATCATGATTACCCTCCAAAACCACTTCCTACCCATTTTACATCTATCTTCCTACTTCTGAAAACTGGGATAATCAAGTTCTTTCACCAGACATGGGATTTGGGACCAACAGGGTAATTTGCTGGCACTAAAGCTAAGCACCAGTGATACTTCCTGGACAGGTGTTTGAACCAAACATCCAACCATTTCCTAAATATTTTTTTTTTCCTGCCCAGGTTTCCAACTGAATTTAAGTAATTCCATCATCATATGTGTCTCTTAGAGCTGTGCTCAGTTACTCCTGCAGAAATCAGTTATTCTGTGTCAAAAAAAAATTAAAAAGAGACCAGTGTTCTACTTCTCCTGTATTAATTACAAATATAAACAATTTGTAAATTAGCACAGGGGATGTAAACTTCATGACTGAGGTTTTCTTACTTACCTGTAAAGCAAACATAGAGAAATAATAAATAATAATAGTAGTAGTAACAACAATGCAGGTATCTGGAGTTCAAGAATTACAGAAGACAGAAGCAGAAAATGTATTTTAGATATTTTATTTAAATATTATTAGAAGAAATAGGATACAGCCATTTTAGCTTCTGAGGTGGTGTTTTTCCATAGTATTCAAGGTAATGGTGACTAGGCAGTGCCATGGATTCATTCGGACACACTGCACCTACAATCAGTGCACTAGGAAACATCTCATCAGTCTAAACCTAAGAAACGACATCTTCCCAGAGACATTCTGGAAATGCCCAGTGTGCTTGCAGCTCCCTTGCCCCCTTGCCATAATTCAGCTCTAAGTTGGCAGATGAATCTCTAAGTGGTCACAAGTTCGTTCAGCACTGCTACTCACTGCCTTCCATAAATTCTAACACCCTCTGGAATATTAATTCTTCTCCCACAGCTTCTACTTTTTCAACTTCACTGACCTCTGCAGAAAAAAAATTCTTCAGCCCACAAAGTCCACGAAGTTTCCTGAAGACAGCATGTTAAGAGAAACAACACACTGCAACAACAAAGTTGCCTTCAGTTGTTTTGAGGTAGAGCGAACAGATATTTGCAGCAGCCCCCAACACAGAAACCCACCAAAAGACGGGTAACTTGCGGGCAGGATTTCAGTACATGGCACCTTCATCTTCTTTATTTAGAAAATAAATAGTAACTGGGCCATGGCTTGTGTGAACAGTCTCTGTGACACTGACAAAGAACCAGGAGCCAATTCCATATAGCAAAGTTGGGATGCCTAAGGAAAGACAAAAACACGTTACACACAATGACAGCAAGCCAAGAAAATGAAAACCACCTACATACAGTGAAAAGAATGGCATGAATTAAATCAGAGCAAAAGCATTCCAGTCAGTAAAGCTGCCTTCTTAATATTTTGTCTACTGAAATGCTGGCAATCAGCTATCAGCACGTAATAGTCTTCTTGCATATCAAGCACACAGGGATCAGAAAGCAGCGATATGCAAGAATTCAATAGAGAAAGAAAACGGGACAGAAGCATAGAAGCCTAACAGAGTCATGTATACAGCCTGATTTCTGCCAACTACAGAAAAAAAAATATATAAACACTGAAACACAAACTCCCCGGGCATCCATTTAATTATCAATTCAGAATTTGTATGAGAGGAGAGATGGGAGGGAAAACAGGCAGTGATTTCATAGATCAGCGTGAAGCTGCTCTTGGGGGAAAATCTGATCAGTGGTCAACACTAATGACTCCAACAAACCTGCAGTAAGTAGAGAGATATATATATACACAAGTGTATATATATATATTTAATATTTATATATAAAAGAACTGCCGTGTTACCCATGTATTGCAGATGATAGTATTTTACTTATAGAATCATAGAATGGTAAGGTTGGAAGGGACCTCAAGGATCATAGGAAAAACTAAAGAATTCAGTAAGGTAGAGACCCACCAAATTTAACATGTCATCCAAAGTGCTTTAGCTAGATTCTCTAAGAAATCGTGTCTCTTTTCTATTATGTTTGCTAGTTTAAACGAGAAACGTGCAGAGTAGTTGCAAGGAGGGAAGATGAAAGGTCTGACTACACAAAGCAAAAAATAAAACCAGATTTGAAGTTACTACCAAAAAAAAAAAAAAATCAATCTCTGTGATGACATTCTCTCACTGTATCAGTTGAAAGAGGAGCAGCAGTCGCATTTTGTAAAACGCTGCTGAAGAACTGCAAAGCCAATGAGGTTTCTTTTTAGAGTAAAATATGAAAACAAGAAAATTGATGAAATTGTGTGACTGATGCCATCTACATCGTGTCTGTATACTACATTTTTAATTAGTATTTCAAAATGTATCCATGTCCATTTTTCTATTAATAAGCTGCTGGCGGCGTCGTTTTAGTTATACGCATTTATATTACAGCAGCACTTTTGGATCAAGCACAGTCCCAGTTCTCCATTACCAACAAACTGGCCCAGGCACTTTCTAAGAAACAAACTGCTGTGCTTCGTCTAGCACTGGTGTATTTGCTCAGAGGAAAAAATTTAATCTGCGGTAACAGAACATAGATTTTTATATGGAAAATGATCCATACCAACTGGTGCTAGCCATGTAAATAACAACCGCTGGTGCGCTTGCTTTAAGGCGACTGATTTTTTTCTCTCTCACAACAGGACAGAGAAACACCAATTCGGTAAAACCCGGAAGAGTATCGATTTACTCTAAGGATTAAGCTCCTAGAGCATCGATTTACTCAGAGGAGAGCTCTACGTCCTCACAGCAGGCGAAGCTCAGGCATTTTGCGACTCCTTTCCTCACGCCGCCCGGTCCGACCCGAGAGAAGGGCAGAGGGCGAGGCGCCTCAGGCGCGGTCCCCACCTCAGGGGGAAAAGGAAAGAGAGGACCGAGGCGGGAGCGGAGCGCTGCTGCCCGCAGTCAGAGGCGTCCGGCTCCCGCCGCTCCAGCCTCACTGGCCCTGCGTGCCCCTGCCTGCGGCCGGCCCATCCGGAGTCTGGCCCGGCCGCCTCCAGTGCCTCCCTCCTCCATCCTGCGGCTGCATCAGCCTTAGGGTTGTACCTTTCCACCCGCTTCACACTCGGGCGAGGGAAGCTGACGAGAGGCCTGGGAGCCGGCCCGGGCCGCAACTCACCGGCGTTGAGGACCTTGAGGGCGGTGAAGGCGACGTTCTGCAGCGTCAGGTCCTGCGGGGCGGCGCGGGAGCAGTGGTACTTGATGAAGGGGAAGCAGCCGGTGCGCAGGATGTGGTAGTTGGCGCCGTTCACCCGCCAGTTGAAGTGGGAGAGGCCGAACTGGTCGTTGCGCACAGCGCTGTACTTGACGCAATACGAGGTCCAGTGAGGCAAACGGCGCTGCCGCAGATGCTGGCTCAGCACC